>VDFB02076790.1:0-80082 GCA_007258455.2 Sequoia sempervirens | reverse complement strand
TGTAAATGGTAAAAATTATGACGTTCGCTAGGTGAGGGTATGGACTTTTGAATGGAATATGAGGAAATTAGAATGAACAGGCAGATTGAAGATGATTGTGGAGAATGAGTGGGGATTTAGAATGGTTAACAAAGATTTGGAATGATAAGATGGAGGTTTAAACAGATCAAATGGAGGTTTTTGAAGGTTTAGATTGACAAAACAGAGGCTTAGGATAATGAGATAATGGTTGGGAATGGTTAAATGATGGTTTAGAGGCTAAACGGATCTGAATGGGGCTATTTCAGGTGTTCAAGAGGGCAAATTCGCCCTTCTGCAGCAAAAATCAAGGGCGTTGACAGCTTTCTACAGCAAATCAGGGGCGCTTCCACCTTTCTACAGCAGAATCAGGGGCGCTTCCGCCTTTCTGCAGTAGAATCAGGGGCGCTTCCACATTTCTGCAGCAAAACAGGGGTGCTTCTGCCTTTATGCAGCAGAATTAGGGGTGCTTTTGCCTTTCTACAGTAAGACAGAGCTTGGTTTTGATGGTAAAGGCTATGGAAATAACGCAAAATGATAAAGTAAGGCCAAAGTATCAAAGATTTCATAGATTTTTCATAAGAAACACTTCAAGCAAGCACAATCCTATGATCAATATTAAGGGTATGGCTAGGCAAGGTCTTAATCTAGGATGCACAAGGCTTCTAGGGAGTCCTTGATATACTCTCGGTACGTGAGGCACAATCGTGAATACCAGCCCGTCACAAGCGTGAGTCGGGAACCCCATCGAGATACTGAAAGGCTCAGACCAACTCTTCACGTCTATCTAGGTATCACCCTAGCTTCGATGCTCTGCCAATTATGACGTGACTGGATTGGGGTATAACTTTCGTTCTCCCCCCTTTATATACTCCTCCGGTATGCATGGTTGGAATCGTCCCTTGGGGTGATGAAATCCCCAAGTAGGTCCCACTAAAAAGAAGACACTAACCATTTCCAACTACTCCCCAGGCTCACACGAAGTGCAAGGGGAAAGTGAAAAAAAATTAATGCCCCCTTGGGTAACACAAGAATAAACAATCACAGGAAGCAATGAAGTTTATTCCCCTAATTAGACTATGTTCCAAAACAGAAAGGATAGTTTTCAAAAATTTGATCAAATAGATAGCCCTGCAAACAAATGTTAGCTATCTTTTTCTTCGTTCTTGGTCAATTATGCCATAATATTCTGCAAAACGTTAGCAAAAAATACCAATATTCTTGCCAAAACAATGTTAGAGGGTTACTACTTGAAAATAGCAAAAAATGAGAGTAAAAACGAAGCTAAAATGACTATTTTACCTTCCAAACTGTGTTGATTTGGGGCGCTTCTGCCTTTCTACAGCAAAATAGGGGCGCTTTCACCTTTTTGCAGCAAAAACAAGGGCGCTTCCACCTTTCTACAGAAAAAATAGGGGTGCTTCCGCCTTTTTGTAGCAAAATGGGGGTGCTTCCGCCTTTCTGTAGCAAAAATAGGGGCGTTTCCACCTTTCTGCAGCAAAATGGGGGCACTTCCGCCTTTTTGTAGCAAAAATAGGGGCGCTTCCGCCATTTTGCAGCAAAAATAGGGGCGCTTCCACCTTTCTACAGTAAAATGGGGGCGCTTCCGCCTTTTTACAACCTTTTCCTGCAAAATACTTAGCAAAAACGAAGGTTAAATGCAAGATATAGGGCGCTTCCGCCTTTCTACGGTAAAAAGAGGGCGCTTCCGCCTTTCTACAATAAAGAAGAGGGCGCTTCCGCCTTTCTGCAGTAAAAGGGAGGGCACTTCCACCTTTCTGCAATAAAAAGGAGGGCGCTTCCACCTTTCTGTAGTAAAGAAGAGGGCGCTTCTGCCTTTCTGTGACATTTTCCTACAAAATACTTAGCAAAAATGAATGTTAAATGCAAGATATAGGGCGCTTCCACCTTTCTACAGTAAAAAGAGGGCGCTTCTGCCTTTCTGCAGTAAAAAGAAGGGCGCTTCTGCCTTTCTATAGTAAAGAAGAGGGCACTTCCACCTTTCTACAGTAAAGAAGAGGGCGCTTCCGCCTTTTTGCGACCTTTTTCTACAAAATACTTAGCAAAAATGAATGTTAAATGCAAGAACCCGTTTGTGGGTCCCACCGAGCGTGCCAGAAATGTGTACCTTAGAATTTTATCCAACTCTAACATGCAAAATAATTTAAAAATGCAAGTGATAAAAGACTAAGGACACTTCAAGATTAGCCAAAAGAGTGATAAAACAAGAAAGAAAATGGATAAAACAAGATGCAAAAGATTTCACCTTCCTTGTTGTTGACGACTCCTTGATTGGCCCTCGCTTGGGATGATTTTGTGTGCTCCTTAGATGATTGCTTGAGTGACTAAATGCAAGATTAGATGTGTAAAATGATTAAAAGAGATGGCTAAATGATGGCAAAGGATTGAAAATGCAAATTGGCAGCATGTAGTTATCAAATGGCTAAGTATTTTTAAATGCAAATTGGTAGCATAAGGTTGCAAAATGGTTAAGTCTTAAAAATTCCTTTGAGGAGGGGGTTATTTATAGAAGAACTTGAATTCTCTAGAGAATTCAACAGTCAAGATGAAGGGCTATGGTGAGTTGAGAACTCACAAGCCCTCACATCTTGACATGTGGATGGTGAAGTGGCTAAGGGGAGATGAGGTGTAAGTGAGGTGGACGAAAAGTACATGAGGTGGAGGAAGGACAAGTACCTTCCAAGAACCTTGGGGGATGGGAAGAATCTTGGGTGAATAAAAGTGAATTAAAAATTCACAATGATTAGAAGAATCTGGTGGATAAGACAATGTTCCCAAAAGGTGGGAGTTTGTCACATGTGACTTGATGTGACAAGTCAAAGGTTCTAGAAGATGCATGGGAAAAGGGGATTCTTGGAGGAATAAAGAGGAATTAAAAATTCCTTGGGGGATGGAGAGAGTTGACCAAGGTACTGATTAAGATTAATTAATCAGTAATTAGAAGATAAATGAGGATTAGAAGCCAACTTGCAAAAGTTGGAGGATGTGGCACACCCTAATCAAGGATTAGACATGTGCACATCCCTAATGAAGAAATTAGGAGATGGATTAGGATTAGATGAAAATGACATGTGAGGAATTAAATAAATGTATTATTTATTTAATTTATTTGATGAAAAGAGGATTAAGGAGGGTAAGGTATTTAATTATTAATTAAATACCTTAGGGATTTGGCAGAATTAAAGATATTAATTAAATAATAGTAATATTACTTAATTAATTCAAATAAGAGGATGTTTAGATGAAAAGTGATAAATTTGGATAAATTAAGTGTCCAAATCTGGATGTCTACAACACCAATCCCCTATTTTAGGAGCATCCACTCCAAGGAAGTACCCACTCCCTAATCTAAGCACCTACCTAGATATTTGATGGTACCCACCAATCAAATTTACAACTTAAGATATTACAATTTTATTACAATTCATTGTTGAAACTTACTTTGTAGTTGTACAATACATTGTTGCAATCTTTGCACCTTAGATTTTTTCCCTACACCTCTTTCATTTCTGCACCTTGAAACTTAACCTTGATAAAGATCTGTGATTTTTTTTTGGGTTCTACTCATTCAAAATTAGTGCGTTATTTGTCTACAACTTGGCTCTCTCTCACTCTCTTACACACTTGCACTCCGCTATTACTACCCTTCACCAATTTTTGATTTTCTTGACTTGTTTCTTAACTCCACCAACCTATAATTACTAACTCAAGCCTTGCATCACTATATAGATCCCCTTATTAGGGTTTTCCCACTATCTTCTTTAAGAAGTTATCTATTCATTCAACCACTCGCCACCAAAATAAAATTTTGCACCAATGCCATTTTTAGTATGTAACCGATCTATGGTTTGTTTTTCATTAATGCACTTTCTCTATATTCAATCTTCTATTTTTTAGGAATGAGATATTTTCTACCTAGAGGATCCAATCACCATTAAACATGGTAGCTAGAATGGTTATAAACATTAATTTTGTGCTCTATGTCAAATGAGGGTTTCTCTGCCATTATCTTTACCTATCCATTGACATGCTCCTGCTTTGAATGTCAACCATTCATTTCAAGTTTGGTTCCATGATTTTACATCTAACAACTTTTCTTACCATTTTAGATCTCTACCAATCGATTTAATTCCTTTGAACAATGACAATTGATTTTAAAAAATCACACCAATGTGATTCAGAACAACGATGTGAGTCATAAACCAATCATTTTATGCCACATGTCCTATACTTGCAAAACCACATGCATCAACCCAAGTCAATGCAGGCATCTTAAGGAATTACTTCTCCATTTTTGGTAACTTTCCATTTACATTCCTTCAAGGGTCAGGATTTTCCCATCTCCCTTACTTCTTGCTTGTTGTGCATTGGCAAAGCTTAAGAGGTAAGCTCGAATTTTGAAGTTTGAAACTTTGTATACCTTCCTTGCTAACACCACATTATATGGATGTTATTGTCATCATCTTCCTGCAAGATCTAACCCTTTCGGGTGGTATGCTTATGGATTTCTTCTTACCGGTTACCTACCTTTCAAATGAACTTCAAGCCTTCCTCCCACTTTGTGATGTCCAAGATCATTATTCATAGCCTTTTCATTTTTTAGGGGTTTGAAGGTCACTCTTTATCTTTTCCACATACTTACCAACCTTAAGAAAAAATTATGAACATTGAAACCATTTCAAGATTTGAAGATCTAGGTTACTCCATAACTTCTTCCATAAACTTAACAATAAGGTGTAAACCTTAACTCCAAAGTTCAAAGCCCAAATTCTTTTCAGACTTTAGTGTAACTGCCTTTTACAAACAAAAGGTAAGGTGTAAGCATGTAGTCTGAGGCCCAATGTTCAAAACCATTTTAGACTTAACTCAATTTTCTTTTTGTAATCCTTTGAGGAAAAAGGTAAGGTGTATGCCCTATGCCTGATTCTTGATACCTTGTAGACTTAGTAAAAAAATGACTAACTCTTTTTCTCCTATGGAAAGAAATAAGAGGTGAGCCTGATTCCCTATTGACATCAATCAAGCTCATTTCTACTATCTCTCCCTTTGAAAACTATAATATCTCCTTTTGGCATCAATGACAACATTATTCCAACAATATCCCCCTTTTTCATTGATGAAAAAACCAATTTCTCAAACTGCTCTATACCAATTAAAATTGAATATACCATGAGTGCACAAGCATAGTAGCTCCCCCTTAGACAAATCTCATCTCAATTACATGATCATTTTATCAATCTCTCTATTAGAGAATTTTATCAATCTATCCCCCTTTGAAATCAATGGAAAAGGAAAACCAAAAGATGGACATACTCCCCCTTTAACAAGAAATCCAAAGAGAAGGAAAAGATTCATAAAAAAACAACCATCAAGTCATTAGAAATTTGTAAAAATAGTTTTACCTAACTTCATTTATCTTTCATATCTAGGGATGAATAGGCTAATAGTGAAGATTCCCCTGGACAAATTCCCTATCACTAAAATTTAGTGATATGATGTGGGAGCAATTACTCCCATTTTTTCCTTAGATATTCAAATTGTTCCTTGTGAAGAGGCTCTGTAAATATGTCAGCATATTGTTCTTTGGTGTAAACATATTCCATGTTGACTTCCTTTTCTACAACCTTCTCTCTAATGAAGTGATACCTAATTGATATGTGTTTTTTCCTAGAATGCATCACTAGATTCTTTGAGATGTTTATTGTGCTTGAATTATCATAGACAATAGATATAGGTTTTGTGTACTCAACCTTAATGTCCTTGAGAGTTTGTTTCATCCATAATACTTCAGTACAACATGTTTTTTCTGCTACACATTTTTCTTTTATTGTAGATAAGGTGATTGATTCTTTCTTTTTACTCATTCAATACACAAATTTGTCTCCAAAGAAAAATATACCACCACTAGTTCTCCTCCTATCATCTGCACATCTAGCCCAATCAACATCTATATATGTTGTTAAAGTAAAATATTTGCTCTTGGGGTACCACAACCCATAATCAACAACACTTTTGATATATATGAAAATTCTCTTCATTGCATTGACATGAGACTCCTTGGGAGCATCCTAAAACCTTGCTACCATAAACACTACTTGCATTATATATGTCCTTGATGCAGTTAGGTATAACAAGCTTCCAACCATTGACCTATACATTTTCTAATTTGCATTTAGGGATTCACCTGACTTGCTCAATTTTCATCAAGTTACCATGGGGGTACTAATCAGTTTGTTTTCTTACATTCCAAATTTCTTAAGAATTTCCTTAGCATACTTGGTTTGAGATATAAATGTCCCATCACAAGTTTGTGCAACTTGTAGACTAAGGAAAAAAGACTACTCTCGTAGCATTGATATTTGAAATTCATCTTGCATATGTGTAGAAAATACCTTACACATTTTTTCATTGCTACCTCCAAATATGATGTCATCCAAATATACAACAAAAAAATGATCATGTGCTCACCTTTTAATTTTAAGTACATATTTCTATTTGCACATCTCCTTTTGAATCCTTTTTGTTGCAGGTATTGGTCTAATCTTGAATACCATGCTCTAGGTGCTTGCTTTAGACCATACAATACCTTCCTCAATTTGCATACATAATCTTCTTCTTTTGAAAGTTGAATTCCCTCAAATGTTCAATTGAGACTTCTTCTTCAATGTTTCCATTCAGGAATGCAGATTTAACATCCATTTGATAATCTTTAAATCCTTTATAAACTAAGAATGCATGAAACATTCTTATTGCTTCTAATCTTGCAACCAGTGCAAATGTTTCTTCAAAGTCAATACCTTCAACTTGTGCATACCCCTTGCACACCAATCTTGCCTTGTTCCTTACTACAACTCCATCTTCATTCAGATTTTTTTTAAACATCTATTTAGTTCCTATCACATTTTTACTTGGGGGTCTAGCAACTAATTTCCATGTCTTTTTTTTCTCAATCTGATTCAATTCCTCTTCCATGTAGTTTGTCTAGCTCTCATCCTTGATGGAATCAATATAACTCTTTGGTTTAATTTGTAACAAGAAATAAAAATTTACTTGTTCCTTATTCTTTGTAAGTCTTCTCCTTGTCTAAACACCATCATATTTATCACCTATAATTTGACCTGTAGGATGATCCTTTTGAACATATCTTGCAGGTATTTTTTTCAATAACTTCTTCTTTAGGCTCTTCTTCATTAGCATCAATTTCTTCTTCATCTTCTAATTAAAATTCTAGATTATTTATGTTAGACTTAGCATGTTTCATATCTTCATCAATTTTGACATTAATTCTCTCAACAATTTTGTGTAGCCTCTTGTTATAACACTTGTAAGCTTTGCATTGGGTGGAATATCCTAGAAATATCCCTTCATAACATCTGGAATCAAAGCTTCCCAAGTTTTCATCTTCTCTCTCGATGTAGCATTTGCTACAAAACACCTTGAAATACTTGATAGATGTAGGTTTGTCATACCATAGTTCATATGGAGTCTTACCACTATTTTCTCTTATTTGAGATATGTTCTAAATATAGACTATAGTTTGGATTTCTTCTCTCCAAAATGTATCTTCCAAGTTAGCCTCACTCAACATGGCTCTAGCCATATCTTTAACCATTATGTTCCTTCTTTCAACTACTCCATTTCATTGTGGAGTTCTTTGTGCATAATATTATCGTTTGATTCCATTTTTTTCATAATATCTAATGAATTCACTTGATGTTAATTCTCCACCTCTATCCAATCTTGAGCACTTGATTCTTCTACTGGTCTCCTTTTCAACCAGGTCTCTAAATATATTGAAATTTTCAAATGCTTATAACTTTTCCTTTAGAAAGGTTATCCATGCCATTCTAGTAGAATCATCAATTAGCAACATGAAATATTTTTCACCTTTCAATCCTCTTGTCCTTGTGGGACCACACAAATTCATGTGAACTAATTGCAAGTGTTTTGTGGTTGAATATTCCTGCATTTGAAACTTAACCCTTATTTTTTTTCCATGTTGGAATTCTTTACAAATGATGTTTGTAGGATTTGTAATCTTAGGCATGTGTCTAACTAGTCATCTTGAACTTACTTTTACCATATTGTGAAAATTGACATGCTTCAACCTCTTATGCCACAGCCAACTCTCATCTACTTGGCTTATTAGACAATTCTGACCTTTTACTTCACAAAGATTATAAAGATTACTATCATTCCTTAATCCTTGTGCAATTGTCTTACCATTCTTTCTTATCTTGTAGCCTTTTGAGTTAAATGTAAACTTATATTTAGAGTCACACATTTGACTTATAATTAGCAAATTTTTCTTCAAACCTTCAACATAAAGGACATCTTTTGTAGGATTTTTACCATCTATGCTCGAGATTATTTTTCCATAGAACTTCATAGCAGTGTTATCACCCAAACTAACCGATCCTTCTTTACACTTCTTGACTTGGATGAATTTACTTTTGTCCCCTGTCATATGCTTGGAGCAGCAACTATCAATTACCCACAAATTTTTCTTTTTAGCATGCAATGTCATTTGTGCAATCATTGATTGAGTGGGATTCTACTCTTTCTCCTTCCACAACTTCTTAGGTTTCTTTTCTTCCTTATCTTCCTCTTTCTTAGGGACTTTAGATTCCTTGTTCACTTTGGGAGGTGTGGTTTTCTTCTTTTCAAATTGAACATTTGGTCCTATGAATTTTGCTCTACAATTTCTAGCTATATGACCAAAATTATTACAATTATAGCACATCACATTCATGTCCACTAAAGGATAAAATGGATTTTTTCTTACAAATTTTTTAATTCTTTTCGAAACTAGTCTACATTCTCTATCCCTATGACCAAATTGATTACAATTATAGCAATACCCATGCAAGTATGAAGAGTACATGGTCATAGCATTTCCTTGAACCAAATGAGGGGTTCTTCTTTGTATTGGCTTCCTCAAATCTCTCCCTTGTGAATACATCAAAATCAATTCTTTTTGTGCTCTACTTCTTCTTTAGTTGATTAGGAGTTGATTGGTTATTCTTCTTGTCTAAAACTAGCTTCTTTTCTTCATCAAATTTATTCACCTCAACAAACTTCTTCTCCTCTCCAAAGACATCCTCTTTGCAAGAATTATCACCATCTGAGCCAAACTTTTCTTTTGCTCTAAATATTTCATAAAGCTTGATAGAATCATTTATGAAGGAACTCTTTCCTTTCTCAAGACCTAAACTAGATTTATCATTGTTAGTTGGGTTTTGTGTTCTCAATAATCCATCAAGGATCTCTAAGCCTCCCTTTAGATTCAAGCCTTTTTCAACCTTGTCTTTGGTTTTCTCCAAATGTTTTCTTAAGGAAACTACTTTTTCCTCAAGCTTCATACATTTTTCCACTTCATATTCTAGTTTAGATTTGACTTCTTCAATTCTCTTAGCTTCCTCCACTTGCAAATTCAAGCTCACCACCATCTGATTGGAATCTTCAAGATTTTTTGTTAGCTTTTTAGCTTCCTTCTGTGTACACTTCTTCAACTACCTATTCTCCTTTTTCAGATCATCAATCTCATCTCTTAAGTTATCAATCTCTTCCAAGGCACTGATTAACTCACCCTCAAGGTCAACTACTACTTCTTCTTCACCTAGGTCTTCATCCCTTCCATCTTTATGTTCTCTAGAACCTTTAGCCAAGAAAAGAAATTATTCTCCATCTTCCTCCATTAGAAGGGAATAGTCGTGTTCATCATTTGAACTATCACTAGCATCAAATGAATCACTTTCCTCTTGAATGTACATAATCTTCTTTGTCTTCCAAAAATTCTTATTCTTAGCGAAGTACGGTTTCTTTTTCTTAATATCTTCTTGTTCAGAGTTATCCTTCTTATTGTAAGGACATTTAAAAGCAAAATGACCTATTCTACCATAGTTAAAACACTTGAAGGGTAACTTACCTTTATACTTGTCGGATCCCCTCCTTAGTCTTCTAGTCAATTTTGTTTCTTTCTCATTATTCTATTCATGTTCTGATGTAGAGACTACTTCCTTGTATTTCTTGGGTGCTTCAACCTTATCTTTATTTGTAGCCTTGAATGTGGCTTCTTTTCTAGATTATTCTCTATTTTCCATTCTCATTTCATATATAGTGAATATGCCATGTAGTTCATCAACAATGATTTTATCCAATTCTATTTCTTCTTCTATTACTAATATCTTGGAGTCATACCTGTATGGCATAGACCTTAAGACTTTTTCCCAATAAATAATTCCTTAACTTCTTCTTTGAATCCTCTGATAGATTTAACTATTTCGTCAACCCTAAGTAGATATTTTGCAATCATTTCATGTTCATTCATATGAAGGCTTTCAAACTTAGCTCTAAGAATTTGCAAATTTTCTAATTTTGCATTATCATCTCCTTCATAGATTCCTTTTAACTTCTCCTAGACATCATGTGTAGTTTGACAATGCATAACCTTGACAAGCACTTATCTAGACAAACCATAGAGAATGGTATGATTTTATTTTTCATTATTCTCATCATCCTTCTTACCTACAACATCAGTAGGAGCTATGGTTGGTGGTGTATATCCATTCCTAATAGAAATCTAAACATAAAACCCTAAAGATCCCAAATATGTCTCCATCATAACACTCCAAAAAGCATAATACAATCCATCAAATCAAGGTGCCTTTTTTTGTAGAACCCTCATGACTAGGAATTATGTTCACTAGTCTAAGATCTACCCAAGCTGATTAAGCTTCTCCTAGGGAACCTAGGGCTCTGATACCAATTGTTGGAACACAACAATCTATTGAGAGGGGGGGCTAATCAGTACATCTATTAAATCTTATCTCTAAATACTTTATACAAATTAATTCCTTTTAACCTTTATAGTGCAACTTAAAACAATTACAAGAAGAGACATAAACATTCATACACATAATCATCACATAACATAGAATATACATGGAAAACCCAAGATGGGAAAAACGATAGTGAGAGATGTTGCTAGGAGCTACTATCCTTGTCTAGCCTCACAATCAAATGTTTTGTTACAATTTTTAAAGGAATCAACCCTAAGGATACACTAATCCCCTATTTTAGGAGTATCAACTCCATTGAAGAACCCACTCCCTAATCTAAGCACCTACCTAGATATCTGATGGCACCCACCAATCAAATTTACAACTTAAGATATTATAATTTTATTACAGATGAATCTTACAACTTACTTTGCAACTACATAATACTTTGTTGTAATCTCTACACCTCATTCTTCTACTCTGCACCTCTTTCTTTTCTACACCTTGAATTTTTTTTTTATTCAAGGGGTAAACACTTTTGATCGGAGCTATGCACCGGATACAACCATTCAACAATACCACCCCAACGGGGTTTGAACCTTGGTGGCAAGAACAACAATGTCACATATAAACCATCACACCATGCCAATACTGGCTCTACACCTTGAATTTTAACCTTGATAAAGATCTCTAATATTTTTTATTTTTTTTGGGTTCTATTCATTTAGAATTAGTGCATTATTTGTTTGCAACATCTCACTCTCTTACACACTTGCACACTGCTACTACTACCCTTCAATTTTTTATTTTCTTCACATGTTTCTTAACTCCACCGACCTTCAATTACTTCCTCAAGCCTTGCACTACTATATAGATCCCCCTATTAAGGTTTTCCTGCTATCTTCTTCAAGAAGCTATCTATTCATTAAGCCACTCACCATCAAAATAAAATTTTGTACCAATGTCATTTTTAGTATGTAACTGACCTAGGGTTTGTTTTTCATTAATGCACATTCTCTATATCCAATCTTATGTTCATTAGGAATGTGATCTTCACCATCTAGAGGATTCAATCACTATTAAACCAAGTATTTTGAATGGTTATAACATTAATTTTGTTCTCTATATCGACTACCATCTCAAATGAGGGTTTCACCACCATCTTTACCTAGCCATTGACACACTCCTGCTTTGAGTGTTAGCCATTCATTTCCATTTTGGTGTCATGATTTGATGTCTAACTATTTTTTTTCCCATTTTATATCTCTAACAATCAATTTAATTCCTTTGAAAGATGACAGATGATTTTAAAAAATTGTGCCAACATGATTCACAACAATGATGTGAGTAATCAACCAATCATTTTATGTCATGTGTCCTATTCTTGCAAAACCATATGCATCAAGCCAAGTCAACATAGGAATCTTATGGAATTACTTCTCTATTTTTTGTGACTTTCCATTTCCATTCCTTTGGGGGTTAGGATTTTTCCATCTCCCTTAATTCTTACTTGTTGTGCATTGGAAGACTTAAGAGGTAAGCTTGAACTACAAATTCTAAAACTCTATATGCCTTAATTGCTGATGTTACCTTGTATGGATGTTGTTGTTATCATCTTCTTGCTAGCTCTAAACCTTTCAGGTGATTCCCTTAGTGCTTTCTTCATACTAGTTATCTACCTTTCAAATGAACTTCAGTCCTTCATGCCACTTCATGATGCCCAAGATCATCATTCATATCCTTTCCCTTTTTTGGGGGGTTAGAGGCCACTATTTCTCTTTACCACATACAAACCAACCTTAAGACAAACTTTCAAACATCAAAGCCATTTCAAGATTCAAATATTGGGGTTCCTCCATAACTTCTTCCATAAACTTAACAGAATGGCATAAACCTTAACTCTAAAGTCTGAAGCCCAACTTATTTTCAGACATACATCTAACTGCCTTTTACAAACAAAAGGTAAGGTGTAAACATGCATTCTAAGGCCCGGTGTTCAAAACCATTTCAGACTTAACTCAATTTTCTTTCTACAATCCTTTGTGGCAAAAGGAAATGTGTATGCCTTATGCCCGATTCTCGATACCTTGTAGACTTAGTAAAAAATGACCAACTCTTTTTCTCCTATGGCAAGCAATAAGAGGTGAGCCTTATTCCCTTTCAACATCAATCAAGCTCATTGTTGATATCTCCTCCTTTAACAACTATAAGATTTCCTTTTTACATCAATTAAAACATTATTCCAACAACTTCCATAGTGACCCCTTCGCAAAAACAAAAGATAATGGAGATTCAAAATAAAGAGCTCTAGTCTAAATAAATATTAGACAAACCAATGATGAAAAAATAAGAAATCACTTAGGAAGTGGGAAAAGAGATTACAAAAGCAATAGAAAAAACCTATCAAATTATGCACAAGGAAGAAGAAAAATATCAAACTTCAAAACTTGAGCAGTCTTCTCCCCTTCAGTAATTTGAGATACCTTCCTCCTCTACCACATCCTCCATTTAGCCTATCAAGTAATTTTCTACTAAACAGAAGTAAATCCAAATGATGGCCTCTCCATAACTCTTTGAACTACCACTAGTAGGCTCATAGGTAGACTTGGGAAGCATCTCACCTTTACATAAATTTTAGTTGGGAGATATCCTACACCTAATATTAAGGGAATAAATTATACAACATCATGTGGAGAGATCTAACCAATTAGAGGATTTAGTGAAAGATATACAAAGAAAGTTCCCTCAAATCCAAGGGGAATCATCCCAGCCATTAGAAACACAATTGAAATTTTTGATAGATGGGGTAATTAAGGAAAATCCCTCATAGAAGTAAACAATGAAGTAGAAATTCCAGGCAGAGATTCAACAAACAAGGAAAGATGAGGCAAGGAAGAAGTGTGCTATCACACACTGTACCCTAGAATCACAAATTAGTACCCTGAAGAATATAAAAGGAGATCTTAATACCTTATCTCAATTTTGTCTTTACTAGCCAATAGTAATAACAATAAATAAGGCCTAAATAGATCAATTGAAAGTATAGATAATTCAATGAGATACAATATACGATGCCTTACAAGATATAAATGGGTAGTCTAGGGCATAGATAAAGGCCATAGATGCACAATTCCAACAATTGCAGGATCAAAATGATTGGGTCCAAAACATATTTCACCAACTTTTGGAATTTGTGAGTTTGAGGTTAGCACATATCACAAGATTCCTCCTCAAATCCCAACTGTTGACCCACAAGATACAAATTACATAAACACTCCCAGAGGTAGAGAAACTCTTAATATAGATTTAGGTATAGAATCATTAGCTATCCTTTGCTAAGATCAAATGGGATAATAATTTTGCAAGCCTCAAGGAAATATACAAGGATATTCTTCTAGTAGAGTAGACTTGACTTGAGGAAAAGTCAAAATTTTAAAAGGGGGGATGATGTTAGCTGAAAAGAAGGAAAATGAAGACATCGACCAATAAAACATACTACATCTTAGCACAAAAAAAATGTGGAGCATAATATTGTAAATATTCATCTAGAATAGGGGTATCATAAATGGGCCACATCCCATCCCATAGATGTAGGTATAAGGGAATATATGAATGAAAAAAATTATGAGATACAACATGCACGTAATAGATGTATGAGGACTTCATGTATAAATATATGGAAGAATAGAGGTATAAAGATTAGATAAGGACTAAGAAATAGTATAGGAGAAGATATAACAATGTATTATTTTTTATCTGATTAAAATGATAGATATCAAAATTCTATCTATATAATGTTATATGTTATTCTATAAATATATAAGTCCTTAATCATAATTTTTATCTTATTGGTGTTCACCTTTATATGACTCAATTTGGGGATTAGAACTTTTCTCTATGTTTCCCTAGATTTCTTGCTAGCAAATACCATGCTTTGGGGCTTGTTTGAGTCCATGCAGTGCTTTCTTCAATTTACAAAAAAAAATTATAATCCTTAGAAAACTAAAATACTTTTAGTTGCTCAACATAAACTTCTTCCAAATCTCCATTCAAAAATGTTGATTTGACATCCATTTGATATACTATAAACTTTTTGAATGTATACAATTCCAAAAATATCTTAATTGCTTTAATTCTAGCTATCAAAGTAAAGGTTTCTTCAAATTCAATAGCCGCCACTTGAGCATAACCCTTTCAAACTAATCTTTCCTTATTTCTTATCACTTTTCTATCATTCAATTTATTTTTGAATACCCACTTTATGCCTTTAGGCCTTGCAACAAATTCCCAAGTCTCATTCTTTTCAATCTAATTTAGTTCTTTTTCCATTGCTTCTATCCAATTCTCATCCTTGATGGCTTCCACAAAGTCTTTTGGCTCAATTTTGGATAGTAGAGAAAAATGTACCTGTTCATTCATCCCTGCTAACCTTCTTTTAGTTAGAACTCCACTATCTTTATCTCCAATAATTTGGTTCTTAGAATGATCTCTCTGAACATATCTTATCAAAGTTTTGTTATTTGATCTCTCAATCTCACTTTCTATATCTTCTTCACTAATGTGGAATGATCCATTAGAATCATTATCATCATCATCTGATTCCAATTGATAGTGTAGTGTCTCATCAACTTTTACATTTAAAATTTCAACAATCTTCTTCAATATTTTAGTTATAGCACCTATATGCCTTGCTTCTAGTTGAATAACAAATAAATATACCTTCATCAGATCTTGAGTCAAACTTACCTAGACTATATTCATCTCTTTTAATGTAATAATTTCTTTCAAATATTATAAAATGCTTGAATGGTGTCAATTTTCCTTTTCATAGTTCATAAGGTGTCTTAGAGTTATTCTCTCTTATTTGTCCTTTATTGAGAATGTATAATGTAGTATGAACAACTTTTCTCCAATATTTATTAGGTAGCTTAGATTGATTCAACATTTTCCTCAACATCTCTTGAACTGTTCTATTCTTTCTTTCAACAACTCCATTTTATTGAGGAGCCCTCATGGCAAAGTATTATCTCCTAATTCCATGTTTATCACACAAATTTTCAAACTCATCAAAAGTAAATTCACCACCTCTATTAGACCTTACACACTTGATATCACAATCATTATCTACCAAAGATTTGAATATTTTGAACTTCTCAAAGGTTTTAGATTTCTCTTTTGAGAAAGTAACCCATGAAATTCTAGTAAAATCATCAATGAGCATCATAAAGTACCAATCACCTTATAGAATTTTAATCCTAATTGGTCTGCATAGATCTGTATGAACTAGATCTAATGGCTTTATAATAGAATACTCCTTTTTTGGAAATCTTGATCTTGTTAATTTTCCTTCTTGGCATTCTTTGTAGAGAGTGCACAGGGGCCCTGCAATTTTAGGAATATCTCTTACAACTTGTTTGGAATTCATCTTTATAAGATGATAAAAAATTATGTGACCAATCCTTCTATGCCATTGCTATCTCTCATCATTATTTCCCAAGAAACATTTCTTTCTTTTGATCTCACTGAGATTGTACACATTATTTTCTATCCTACTTCCTTTTGCAACTAGCTTGCCAATGCTTGCTTGTTTGATTTCACATCTTTGTACATTGAATGATAGATTGTAGCCTTTTTCACACATATAATTACACTAAGTAAGTTATGATTTAGGCCTTAAACATATAAGACATCATATGTCTTAGTTTCTCCACCATCAAGACTCAATGTGCCTTTTTCAAATATCTAAACAACAACATTGTCATCAAGCCTTACTAGTCTGCCATCATATTTTTTCAGATGTTTAAACTTGTTTTTCTTTCTGTTCATGTGGCTAGAACATCCACTATCAATGATCCATGAATTTTTCTCATTTTGTGCATGAAATGTAGTTTACATGATCATTGATTTTTCAAACTTCAGATATTCATTCTTCTTTTTTGACACCTTCTTAGACTCTCTCTTGTGATCAACAAAGATATATACTTTCCTATCTTGCTTGGGATGATTCTCAAAATTACTTCTACAATTTTTTATAATGTGTCCAAAAATGTTGTATTTTTTACATATTAAATTTAAATAAAATAGATGAGAAAATGCATAATTCCTACTTAAAAAATTATTCTTTCTTGTAGGAAACCTTCTACAATCTACTACTTTATGACCAAATTGATTGCAGATATAACAGTAGCCATAAAAGGAATAATTGAACGTGGTATTGTATTCTTTCCTTTTTGAATCTTCTCTTTTGTAGGACTAAAATGAAAGCATCTTCTTCCTTTTTGTATTATTCAATCTTATTAAACTTTTCTACATTTGAAATTCTAGAAGTCTTTTCATCAAGATCCTTTACAAACTTCTTCAAATCCAATGTTGGTTTTGATGTGGGGTGACCTCTAACTGTTGATAACCTCATCCATAATCTTCATTCTCTTTCTCTAGCCCCTTTTCTTTCTCTAGATCCTTTCTCAAAGATACCACTTTTTCTTCAAGCCTTTCACATTCCATTTTCTTTGCTTTTACTTTTTTATCAAGGCATTTTCTATCGTCTTTACTTCTTCTATCTAAACTTTCAAATCTATAATCACTTTTCCTAATTCCATTAACTTTATCTTTTCTTTCTAATTTTCCTTTCTTACTTTCATCATCTTATCTAGGGCAGATATAAGTTATCCTTCTAAATAAACTTCACATATTCTTCATCTTCTCTAAAATTTACTTTTTCTATATCACCATCTATAGTCTCCATTTCCATGAATAGAGCATCTTCTATTTCAATTTTACTTTTTGAGTTATAGTGATCACATTAATCAAATGAATACATATATTCCTTAGAGTAGAGGCTTTTCTTATGCTTATAATAATTCTTCTTCTTATCCTTGGACTTCTTAATAGTTATTTTGATAGGAATTATACTCTCCTTTTTATCACTAATTCCTCTGTAAGGACACTTAGCAGTAAAGTGGCCCATTTTACCATAATTAAAATATTTGAAGGGTAACATACCTTTATACTTGTTGAAACTTTTATTTAACTTCCTTACAAAGTTTGATTCGTTAAGATATAATTTATCACTAGATTCAGAATATTCATTTATCTTTGATGCCTTAAAGGCTACCTCTTTCTTTTAATAATTATTATTCATAATCCTCATCTCATATGTAGTGAGTATCCCATATAGTTCATCCATTTTTAGAGTGTTGAAATATTTAGCTTCTTCAACAATTTTTTTTTGAATCAAATCTTATGGGAAGAGATCTAAGTACATTTTTTGCAATCACTTCCTCTTTCACTTCTTCACCAAGTCCTCTAGTGGTATTGATAACTCCATCCACCTACAGTAGGTATGTAGCAATATTCTCTTCTTCCTTCATCTTCAAACACTCAAATTGTCCTCAGTAGGAATAAATCTTTACTTTCTTGACTTTCTCATAACCTTCATAAATAATATGAAGCTTCTCCCAAATCTCCTTTGTGGTCGTGTAGTGCATTATCTTGAAAAACTCAAATTTTTATAATCCACATAAAATAACATTCTTTTATTTAACATTATTCTCATAGGATTACTTTCCTGCTTGATATCTTGGAGGATTTTTTAGGAACTTCATAACGATCTACAATAGATTTCCAAACATCAAACCCTAATATCATTAATCAATCTTATATACTTACACTCCAAAAGGAATAATTTGATCCATAAAATAGAGGCACCTTATTTGAAGAAAGACCTTCTTGTCCTATCATGTGTGTCATCCCAGATCTACCTCAATCTATTAAGCTTCACCAAGGAACTTGAATCTAATACCAATTCTTAGACACATAAATATTGAGAGGGGAGGTGAATCAATATTTATCACTTTTTAATTTAAACTCACATTTTTCAAACTATCAAAACATAATCAATGGAAATACAAGTAATGAAAACATCCACATAAGATTGCACTAGATTTACATGGAAACCCTGAAGGGAAAAACCATGGTGAGAAGAGTTACTTAGAACTACTACCCAAATCTAGCCTCACAAAAATTAATATAGAAATTACAATGACTTTGTAGGCACATCCCAATAGGAATTATACCCTTAAAAGAAGACAAAACCCCCTTGATTCCAACCTATAGGAGACACCAATCCCCTATGACTAAGCTACAACATAGTCACTAAGCACCAACAAATATTAAGAGGCTTCAAACTCATATCAAAAAAAGAAATATAAATTTAATTTCACTCAACCTATTCTACATCAACAAGCAAACATCTCTTCTAATGATATCTCAATCTCACTCAACATCCTTACTTCTCTTTTCTACTCACACATTATTTTACATATAGATTTTTCACCTAAAAAAACCTACACTTTTATCTCATAATCTTTCATAAAATGATTTACAATATATATCCATTCCAACATAAATAACACATCTAAATTTTAGCCTAGAACCATTTAACACCATCCACAAATAGCCATGTTGGCTAAGTATAAACCTTAATTCAAAATGATATGCAACATGTAGTCAAATCAATCTTAAACCTAATGTATTACTATAGGTGTAAGATGACATCATGTGTTTCCTTCCATTAATTTAACTATGTTTATTTTACCTTCATAGGATTCCTCCAACTGGCACACACTTCCCTTCTTTGACACAAACACTCATACATTATTCATAGTAAACCAACAAACACTGACTTTACTCTGTCACATCTATATTGAAGCTCTACAATTCAAATCTATTGAAACTTTAGATTAAGATACTTCATGTGTAGGATTACTTAACTTAAAAAATACAAACCATAACAATCAATAGTGACATAATTTTGTACCAAAAATAAAGATAGTTTAATATAGTGCATATTCTGCTTCTAAGCAACAAGCCATCGATCACTACTACAAAAACTTCCAAAATTCCACAAAAGTAGTAGATAAACAGGAACCACCAATTCCATATGTACCCTGGCTTCCCATGATGACCTTTTTCAATAATGATAAAATTAATATTTTACATTTGTAACTAACATACTAATTTCATGTATATCTGACATCAATGACAACACTATGTTCAATAGGAAGCACCATAAACTAGTGAAGTATGATATTCAATAGGTGAGCCCCACAAAAAAGGACACAAGCTAGTGAAGTTCAATATTCACTAGGTGAGTTTCAAAGGGTAGAAAATGAAAAAATACAAGATATTGAGTTTCATGTCAACAATATCAAGAATTACATGAAAAACACACTGTTTGTGAAAAAATTCAGATATTGTGCTACAAAGATTATCAATATGTTATAATAAAATATCACTAGGTTCATGGTGTGTGACCAAAGTGAAACACATAGTGGAGTGTATCGCCCCACCTTAAAGTAGTTTCTAACACCAAATGAGATCAATTTACTTTAAGATAGAAAATGTTATATATACAAAAATGATGAGTGAGAACCATATGCCACATAAAAATAATCATAATAATGTTATACAATAACACATAAGGGATACAAATATTTTGGGTTAGTATGAATGATAAATAATGTAAATCAAAATGATCATGTTTTAAATTAGAATCATTCAAAAAATACTTGTGGAAATATGACAGCAAGGGAAGAAGAGCACATAAAGACAAAATAAAAAAGATTTTGGGTCAACATGGAGGAGACCTAGATGTCCCAACTATTAGGATTATGGTGTCATCTACCTTGTAAATATTATGTCATATTGCATGGTTCCAACATCCTTCAAAAGTGTCTCTAGGCACTTAGGGTGTATTGGGAATATATTTTTTAATATTTATTCTCACCATTTTTTGGATTACATTCATAAGGGGTGATGGGTTTCAGTAGCCATGGTAATGGTGACTTGTGGACATAAATATTTAATATTTTTTCCCCACATGTGGACACCTATAATAAGATGATAAAAAATAGGTGAAAATATAAATAAGTGACTATTGGTATTCTCCAAGTGCATGCTTGGAAAGAGGCAACATGTGTCTTGGTATTCCATCATTTATTGCATTTAATATAATTTTTATTTTCCAAGTTTCGATTCCCAAGTTGAATGGAAAGTATTGGAGCCAAAAATTATGTCCTTTCACATTTCAAGAAGTTAATCCAAGGGTTGGGGATGTTTGGAATGAAGGGTCATATTTTGGCACCATGTTTGGTCCATTAGACCCCTTCAAAAGTCTATTAAACTAACTTCTTAGATGAAAAAAATATTAGCAACAATTTAATGTAGAGTTAAATTGTAGGAACAAGGATAGGTTAAGGCATAAAGAGGTTTTTCACATGTACACAAGTTCTTCCATGTTGGAGGAAAAAAGGAGAATGAAAGTGAATGTATTGTAATCTCATTTATTTGAAGATGATGCATACTTGATATCTCTTCTTGGTGGAGTTTTTTTCTTGCTAGGATTTCTCCATGTAAATCTCATGTTATTGTTAGAGTTTCCAATAAACACCAAGTGGAAAATGATTTTGGATTTCCCAACTACTTTAAGCTCCTTCTAGGGTTTTTCACCTAAAAGGAGAAAGAATGGGGTCCAAAATTCAAATGTCTACACTCAAGATTAAGTGAAATGAAATGTAAAGTATCTAATTATGATTTACTAATTCACTAATCTAAAAAGAAAATGATTTAATGATGCTAAACCAAAGAAATACAAAGTGCTGTAAAACACATTGTGATATGCAAAAATACCTAAAAATGCAAGTAAATGATAAAAAAGCTTAACAAAACTAGAGAGGTGCACTTGAAATCTGAAATATGATGTGGATAGATTCTAGAATCCTAAAAAATTGACTGGAAATGTTGACTAGGACACTTATTCCAAGCTAGGCGACTTAGTCCCAGTTTCAAGAAAAACTTGTCGGAACAAGAATTTGCCAAATGGGTATCCAAAAATGAAAAAAACAACTTTTTAGGCCTAGCAGTGGAACTAATTTTCCACTACTGGTGACTTATTCCACCTATAGATTTTGGGAATCTCAGGACAGGATCCTGTAGCTTCAGGTCTGCACTTGCTTTTTTGATAGGTGTCCGCTCTTGATTCTGCGGAACATAGGATAAAAATAGTCTCCAAGATTGAATTTGGTCTTTGTTGACTTGAATAGCTTTGATGACTTGTTGACCACTTTTCAACAACTATTTCTTTGACAAATCTTCCTACAAAGTCCGTAAACACACATGCAAAGAGGGAAAAATGGCTAAGGGTTAGAGTATAGGGGTTTTCCTTTGTCAAAACCCACTTTGGTAATCAAACCCTAAGAAATGAAATGAAATGGAAAGAGAATGATAAATAAACAACATGCAATTTCATAAACTTACCAAACTCTTTGATGTAGAAATTTGAGGATATGCAATGAAGTGCTCCAATGAATGACTTGATTGTGCTTAGAGTGCTTGAATTCTTGAGAATGATTAAGTTAATTGCTTGTGTAAATGCTTGAATGAATAGGTTAGGATATGTAAAATGAGAGGAAAAACCCTTATTTATATTTTATCTTACTAAATTTCCTAAAAATAACACATCATAGGCCAACCTCAAGGGTTAGAGAATGAAATCCAGCCAAAAATTTGAAATAATTTTGAGTTTTGTGCCAAAAAGGACTAAGTCGCCCCTATTGGTGACGTAGTCCCACTTAAGAAAATTAAGGTGGGTGTCAAGAATTAAAGGGAATTAAATGTGTTCTAACGGTAATATCCTCAAAAAGACACTTCAGAAAGGTCAAAAAGTGTATTAAGGGGTCATTTAAACATGAGAAAGGGTTGAATTAGTGATGACAAGTCTAGAAAAGTGTGAAAGTGGGTTACAACACTTTGAAATAAGACTTGGTAAGTGGTAAAAGGGAGTTATTTAGGTGAATTATGATGAAAGGGTCCTAGAAAAGTGTGAAAGTGAGTTACAACACTTCACAACACCTTTACAAGACATCCTAGAATTCTTAATGATTCACAAGGTTTCAAGACCTAAAGTGAATGTGTTGACCACATTACAACATTAAATCTAGGAAAAATAAAGTCAAATTCCACTAGGAGGACATTAACATGAGAAAAAGTTGAAGGGTTACTTTTTTCATGTCCACAATTAGCCCCCACTTTAGTGAGTGCATGAACTTGCTTCAAACTCACACTAAAGTAGCTGATCATGCAACCAAGAAAGGTCCAAATGCACTAATGCTTGATAAGATGAGATAACGATAATGAAGAGGGATGATCAAGCCCCCAGGATCACGATCCCATGGTAAGTCAAACATGAATGCAAAGGAACACACATGATGATGAGAAAGGATGAAAGAAAAGCTTTGGTAATTTGTTCAACTCGTTGTGGATTAGATCTAGGTTGTTTGTTTGAAATAAGAAATATGTACTCACTCTAGGGTTATGAAACTTATGGCTATCCATCGGGTGAGAAGGCCCAAGTATACTCACTCTAGGGCCATGGAACTTTTGGTTGTTTGCGGAGTGAAAATTCCCAAAAGGTGGCTATGAGGAAGTCATGCCTTAGAATGCGCTTTCCGCTCAACCATATCAAAGTTATACCTCTTGATAACTTCAATAAGGTGCCACAAAGGACAATGTCATTTCATGCTTCATGAGACAAGCAAAGCTTCATATGCTTAGAATTCATGAACAAATGGAATGGTACCATAGGACTGCAAACTAAATTATGCAAGGTGGCCATGTAAATGCAAAAGAAATGTTCAAATGAGTCTTGTTAAGATCATGCGAGGTCTATAACTTAGGGAAAATTGTGTCTAATGTCTCCAAGAGAGGACGGATCAAAGAATAGAATATTCACAACTTAGGGGATGCAGTGTGTTGCATCAGGCTTCCAAGAGGAATGTAATATGCTTAGATAGATCACACTTATGAAGGACATCATACCCAATGTTATCCAAAAAATGACAAACACATCGTATAAAGTAACAAGGCTGCACTAAGAATCAAGAAAAGAAAAATTCAATATGAATTATGCCAATGTATGCCCCCACTTTAAAGGAATTGCTACACACCATTATGTGAGCAATTACTTTAAAGTAGCAAAATGAAAAATACAAAAAAAGGCTAGATATGTGATCCAACTCGGAAAGCCCCTATGCCAAGCCATACATTTCCGAGTGAAGTTACGTCATGTAAAAGAAAGAGGGGTTTCCCCCAAAAATGAAGACACCAAATACATAAGGGATCTATGGACTTGGGGTCAGTATGTTCATTGCTGCAATGTTTTTATTAAAGAGCTCAGAACTGTTATCATTCACCAAATACATAGAACTGGAAGAATGCGACAAAGTGAGCGAAAACAAAAGAAAAAAGAAAAATTTGTTTTGGGTCAACATGGAAGAGACATTGTGGTCTCAATTCTCTGCATCGTTCCAAAAAGAAAAAAGATTTTGGGTCAACGTGAAGGAGAAATTTTGGTCTCAATGCCTTGTGTCATCCACAAAAGGAAAACACAAGAAAATACAAAGTAAAAAGGAAAAGGGACCATTTGGGTCAACATGGAAGAGACATAGGATGTCTCAACGCTTTGCATCATCCCCAAAAGGAAAAGGAAAAAAGAAAAGGAAAATGTACGACATATAGAAGAATGGAGGTACAAATAGATGAATGTGACAAAGAGAGGGAGAACATCAAACATCACATCATAGGGGAACACGATATACACATGCAATCACACCAAAGAAAAGAAAAAGAAAAAGGACAATGTAAAAAGGCTAGCGAGGTGAATGCAAATCAAGCATCTAATAGGTCATCTGCCTCCCAATCATGTTCAATGTATTGTGAGGGTGGTTGACTATCCCAGGGAAAAATTGCAAGGGTTGAACTAGGGGAAGTACCAAGTTCTTCACTTGGTGTAGGAGATTTAGCATTTAAACTCATGGAAGAGGAAAATAAAGAATTCAGATCATTATGCACCTCTTCATCTATTTTAGAGATCTCCTCATCATCCTCCTCATCATCATCATCCAGATTAATCACGATGGAGGGACAGATGGTAATTTCCAATGAAGGGTGTATCAAGAGTTGTGGTTGTTGTATCGAATCATTTTGTTGTGATGGTTGTAATGCACTACCTTGTGGTGGCTCAGGAGGAGGAAAGCGATCAAGTAATGCTTCTGTCAAAGGTGGAGGTTGATTTTCTTTATTGTTTTCAATTTGAAATTGATGAGCAAGGAGATGATAGCGATGCCTATGCTTCCTAGCACCACGGTTTCTTTTGATTCTATTTTGAATTTGTGTGGGTGTAAGAGCAGGTTGATCCACCATAGGTTCATTTTCTTCCTAATGGGGAGGAATGGAAGGACCCGAAGGAGATGGGTCAATCATCTTCTCTTTTTCTTTATAAACTTTTTTAATGTGAGGAGGCATGATGAGGTTGGTTTCATTATCTCATGGATGTTTTGAGGAAGAAGGGGAAGTGGTTAGAGGTGGTTGATCTAAAGTTTTAGGTTCAGGTTCAAGTTGAAGCATTGTCTTGTCAAGGATTGGGATAGTAGAAGTAGATGGGGATTGATTATAGAGGGGCAAGTCGGCAATTTTTTGTGCTTTAAAATTTTGATAAGCAATGAAAAATAAATCTTTGTGAGGTGTTATGGGCTCCATGGGCTTTGGCCAAAAAGCTTCTAAGCTAAAATTTCCTTTAGAAGACAACGGGTTAAAGCCATTATGGTTAACAGTGAATATGTTATTGTCATGTGGAAACTTTAAACATTTTGTATGACTAAAGGAACAACTTTCATCGAGCGAATCCATGGATGATCTAGCTACAGATGAAACTGATCTGATTTTGGAATGATAGAGAATGTAACATTCAATGTCTTAGGTCCTATTTTTAATGGAAGAACGATTGATCCAATCGTAGAGCAGGCGAAACCCTTATGTGTTTTGATCCATGCTCTTGGTTTTTCATAGTTATCTTGATAAAGTTCATGTAATACAAAAAATTCCTCTATGATCACATTATTGCCACAGGCAGGATCTATGAGTGTCCCATTAGTGGGCTTATCATAAATATGTTTGGCTATGTAGAGAGGACCATCGAGAAGATTTGGAAGAATATCTTTAGAAGAGAAAGTAATATCAAGATTCTTCTTAGTTGGGCCCTTATGAGGGATGACATCTATTGCTCCTACCATTTCATCCATAGGGCTAATAGAGGGTATATGTGGGATAGGATCAGGATGTTCAGTCTCTTTATGAACAATCATCACATCATTTTTTTGAGTTTCACTAGATTTGACGAATGACACATTATTTGTAGGCATGGGATTGGCAAAAATTTGCAAATTTTGATTGGGTGTGGCAATGAACATATTTCCTTTTTCATTAACATTTGAAATGGATAGACGGCTAGAATTGATGAGGTCTTGCACTATGTGTTTAAGAAACTTACATTGTTCTATGTCATGTCCATTTTTTCTATGATAATGGCAATAAGCATTAGGTTGGAAGGTTGGAGGAAAAGGTTTAGTTGTATCTATTGGTTTAACAGGAGGTAAAGAAATCATTTTTTTTGTATAAGTTGGGTAATGGTGTGATGAAGAGTGTTTGGTAATGGTGTAAATTGTCATTTTGGATATCGATAACTACAAGGTATTGCTGCTTTAACAACTGCTACTTGGTTGTTGACAGGTTGAGGTGGTTGTTGAGGAAGGGGTTGAATTGTGAAAACCATTTGTTTGGTTTGTGAAATGGTTGCAAATTATTTTAAGTGCTAGGTTCAGATTTCCCAGTTCAGTTGGAAGTGGACTTTGCATCGTGACTACTAACTAAATTGGGATAATCACAAAGGGTTGTGCATAAGTGAAGGAAAGAAGGAAATTTCATCATGGTCAATTTATCCTAAATGTGAGTTTGTAATTTTTTCGATAAACATATTTTTGCAAATGTGAATCAGGAACCTTGACATCTACTTAAGCATATAATGACTGATAGCGTGAAATGAAATCAATTGCTTTTTCATCTATATTTTTTACATCTCATTAATTCAACCATTGTCTTTTTGGGAGTCATATGGACTTGGAAATGACTTATAAAGGCATCAACAAGTTCATTAAATGATCAAATTGAATGATTGGGTAAAGAGGAAAACCACTCCAAAGTATTATCCTTTAAAGTCCTAGGAAATAGTTTAGCTAGCAGTTTATCATCAAGGACAAAATCACTGCATAAGGCTATATAGGCATTGGCATGATTAGTAGGGTCTCCTTTACCTTCATACTTCTCAAACCTAGGCATTTCAATTCCTTGTGGCATCAGTGTTCTTAATATTTCCAAAGATAATGGGCTACTACAGACATAGTAGGCAGGTGGTACGATTTGGTTTTAGTTTATGGTAGATATTTGTTGTTGCATGGAAGAAACAATTTGGAAGATTTGTGTAATGAGACAATCGGTGGAAGTGGTATGAGGTGGAAGAGAGAATGGTGATGGAGTATATGTAATGTTGGGACAAGTGAAGGGGACACTAATAGGGGTGAAGGTGGTGGAGGATGGAACATTCGATGCCACAAAAGAACTAGGAATACTAGTTGGAATAGTGAAAGGAGTCACATAACTAGCCTGTTGTATGGTTGTTGTAACTTGAGGAGTGGTATAGGTAGGTATGGATGCTACACTTGAAGGAGGAGTAATGTGAGATCCTCCTTGGCTAACCACAATGTTTGTTGGTTGAGATGTGCTAGAGGTGGAAGAAGCATGTTTTTGGTATATCTTAACAATTTTTTTCATAACATATAAGCCCTCATCACTTTCAAGCATTTGATGGATGTTTTCTATAGCAATAATTTCAGTGGTTAAAATGTTTTCAAGACACAAGTTATGTTGGAGATGTGCTAAATCCTCATGAATGTTAACTACTTTTTCTTCTGGGAGGGAATTAATGTTTGTGTCAACATGCATTGTGGGGGAAGGAAAAGGTGTACTAGTAGTAGTATCCATTCCTAATGTACCATTGTCAATACCAGGAGTAGGAGCTCTGGATAACCCAAGGTCCATAGCGAATGTGTTATCACGGGAAGCCATGAGTCGGGAACTTCGCCTCACTAAAGTATTATTAATAGGGCACCAAACACTCATGCAAATACCATAAGTGGTGGGGTGGATGCAAATGCAATACAATCTAGGAAGAATAAAATGAAAATAACAAATTTTTTGTAAACTAAAATAGGAATGCAATACCAGAAAATAGAAATGTAGAAAATACCCAAAAAATACTAGAAATTACAGTGTAAAATGTGTAGGACTAAATTGTCCAGTGTGGTGAATTAGTCCCAATGATCGATTTTTTATTTTCTTTCAAAAAAATTGAATGAAAATTGATGTCTTTCAGATGCATAGATGCAACTACAATATGAAAATGCAAATTTCTTGTTGTTTTCAATGTAAAAATGATGCAAAAATGCAAGTTATTTGAGCTTTTCACTAATGCAATTTTGAAAACCCTAGGATGCAGTTTAAACAATGCAATACCTAATGCAATGTTAATGCAAATGAAATCTAGGATGCACTTGAAATTAGAAGTGAATATGTTCAAAAGTCGGGTTCACCAATTTGTGGGAAAATATTTTGGATTGCCCAACTGCTTTAAGCTCCCTCTAGTGTTTTTCACCTAAAAGGAGAAAAAATGGGGTCCAAAATACAAATTTCTACACTCAAGATTAATGTAAATGAAATGTAAAGTATCTAATTATTATGTACTAATCCATTGATCTAAAAATAAAATGATTTAATGATGCTAAACCTAAGAAATGCAAAGTGCTCGAAAACACATTGTGATATGCAAAAATACCTAAAAATGCAAGTAAATGATGAAATAACTCAAAAAAATTGGAGAGGTGCATCCGGAATCTAAAATATGATGTTGAGAGATTCTAGAATCCTAAAAAATTGATGGGAAATGTTGACTGGGACACTTATGCCAAGCTAGGCAACTTAGTCCCAATTTCAAGAAAAACTTACCGAAATAGGAATCTACCAAATGGGTATCCAAAAATGTAGAAACCATTTTTCAAGCTTGGTAGTGGGACTAATTCACCACTAGTGGTGACTTAGTCCACCTGTAGATTTTGGGAATCTCGGGACAAGATCCGGTAGCTTCAGGTCTACACTTTCTTTTCTGACAGGTGTCCACTCTTGATTCTGCAGAAAATAGGATAAAAAGAGTCTCCAAGATTTAATTAGGTCTTTGTTGACTTGAATAGCTTTGATGAATTTTTGACCACTTTTCAACACCTATTTATTTGACAAATCTACCTACAAAGTCTGCAAACACACATGCAAAGACAGATAAAAGGTTAAGGGTTAGAGTATAGGAGTTTTCCTTGGTCAAACCCCACTTTGGTAATCAAACCCTAAGAAATGAAATGAAATGGAAAGAGAATGATAAATAAACAACATGAAATGTCATGAACTTATCAAAATCTTTGATGTAGAAATCTGAAGATATGCAATGAAGTGCTCCATTGGATGACTTGATTGTGCTTAGAGTGCTTGAATGCTTGAGAATGATTAAGTTAATTGCTTGTGTGAATTCTTGAATAAATAGGTTAGGATATGTAAAATGAGAGGAAAAACCTTTATTTATACTTGATCTTACTAAATTTCCCAAAAATAACACATCATAGGCCAACCTCCAAGGGTTAGAGAATGAAATCCTGTGAGACATTTGAAATAATTTTGAGTTTTGTGCCAAAAATAACTAAGTCAATCCTATTTGTGACTTAGTCCCACTTAAGAAAATTAAATGGGTGTCAGGAAGTAATGGGAATTAAATGTGGTCTAATACGAATATCGTCAAAAACACACTTAAGAAAGGTCAGAAAGTACATTAAGGGGTCATTTAAACATGAGAAAGGGTTGAATTAGTGATGACAAGTCTAGAAAAGTGTGAAAGTGGGTTACAACACTTTGAAATAAGACTTGGTAAGTGATAAAAAGGAGTTATTTAGGTGAATTATGATGAAAGGGTCCTAGAAAAGTGTGAAAGTGAGTTACAACACTTCACAACACCTTTACAAGACATCCTACAAGTCTTAATGATTCAAAAGGGTTCAAGACCTAATGTGAATGTGTTGACCACATTATAACATTAAACCTAGGAAAAATCAAGCCAAAGTCCACTAGGAGGATTTGAACATGAGAAAAAGTAGAAGGGTTACTTTTTCTATGTCCACGGTCCATAAAAACCATATCACCTACAAAACTTTGATTAACCTTCTATAAGTAGAAAAAACAAAGATGCAAGAGCAATTTGAAAAATATGTGCAAATAATATTATTGAGAATAATGAATTACATGAGATGACTTGATTTTATAAAGCAATATGCAAAAAATAGATAAAACCTAATTAGGATCTAAGTATACTTAATAAAGTGTAATTAAATATTTAATTACATGAACACCCCTCTTAAGTGCAACTTAGGGAGAATACGAAACATACAAATAATGCAAGAATGGATGCATGAAAGCATGAATGGGTCTCATCTACAAGGCCATGTTAGGTACCCTTGTACATATGCTAAAAGGGGAAAAGGAGAAAACCTAGTGGGAATAAACTCCTCCCCAAAAGATAACCTGTTGCAAAGAAGCACTAGAAACACAATAATGAAGTAACACTAAAATCCTAAATCCAGAAAGCAAGGAAAGATAATTCTATTGATTAGAAACCATATGAGAGACATTGATGACTCAAGTCATAATCATGATAAAGCAACAGTAGACCCGATGCCAAGGAACATTGGAAAACTCACAAACTAGCACAACCCTGGAATCTATGAAGTAATATTAGATGAATAAATCATGAAGCAAAAGAAATAGAGAATGCAACCAAGTGATGAAATATGGAGGACTCCATAACACCCCCCAAGTACACCATCCATCACATAGATACATAAGAAATGGCCCCCATAAGAGGGAAATATTTGATGAAATAATATGGAAGCTATGTGTATCTCGTTGTCGATGTTGAATAGTGACTAAAACTGATCCATGGGAGAAAGTACCATGAAGATTTTGAAACATTAACCATAAAATGAATGGCCATCAAATTGAGATGTGACCTAATCAGAATTTGATGCGATTCAATATTATTAACAATAGGCTCTCAATCTAGGACATGAATTGATGCAAACCAAAAAGTGTCAAGTTATGAGCAAGATTGTGGCCAACAAAAATAATAGAATCCAAATACAACTCATGTGAATTGTCATCAATATGAAGACAGGATCAAAGTTCATGTCATCCGACTACACTCTAGTCAAATTATTATGCATGAATCCCCCTACTAGAACTTTATTGAAGTTTATTTATTACAATACCCCAAGATTGTAAAAGGAGAACATGTAAAACATGTAGAAATCAAAGAGAAAATAAAAACATAAAGCATGCAAAAATGAAGATTGCATGCAAATATTAATTTTCACATCTTCCTCCATGAATTTTTTTTTCCTCAGATCTACATAGAGGAAAAAATCAACTTTATGATGATATAATTTTTTCCAAAAATGGACACTATATGCTCAAGTTATGAATTTTAAAAGAAAAAGGGTAAATTTTGCTAGCGAACAATGCAGACACGACCCTTCTGATGTGATTTATAAAAAAATTACTTCTTGCATGCAAAAAAGTGGATACCCAAATAATTTTTTTGTGCTTCCAACAAAACCTAGAAAGCATTTTTTAATCCAAAAAGCAGAACATGCAATTTGGTAAAAATCAAAAACTTCACCTGGAAGGAAAATAGCCATTATTTTAATAGACATTTCTACAAGTTCTTCTCACTATTTGCAAAATCTAGCAGATACCCACATGGTATTCCATGATTTTAAACAAAACACAAATTATTTTTCTCAAGAATACACGAAGAAAAAAATATTTTCCATTTTTTTATCATAAATACACCAAAAAAATGCTCAACGTTGATCCCTTGAGGATTGTGCCATAGAAAAAAGGACCCTTTGCTTGACATGGGATCAATTCATAATAAATTGGATTTAACAAGGTCTTAATCTAGTGTTGTGAGGCATTTTATGCATCAAAACTAGGTCTTGGACCCTTAATATGCATTTAATGATGTCTTGTAGAGGTGTTGTAAAGTCTTGTAAAGGACTTTCATGCTTTTCTAGACTTAATAAACCTATTTTTCCCTAATTCAACATTATAAAATGTATTTAAATACATTATCACATTAATTTAAAGTAAACTTAATGTTAAACTAGTGTTGTAATGTGTCTTGCACATTCACATTGGTTTTTGTGCCTTCTTAGGCTATGTGGACCTCATTTTAGTGTTGTAAAGTGTATTTAATCACACTTTCACATTGAATTTTGTGTCCCAAGCCTTATTTGACATTTACATCATCACTAATAGGCCCCTATTAATCCATATTGTGCATCCCGAGACTTAAATTGATCAAATACCCAACAAAGTTGCAATTTAAACCTTATTTCCTTATCTCCTAGCTTCTTAGCTATTGGAATGGCCCTTGTGGGACCCATTCACCATGCATGGTGAATCAGTCCCATCCAGGTGGGACCCATTCGCCATGTGTGGCAAGTGAGTCCTATCTAGCCCCATTTTGACCTTTGAGTGGGAAAAAGTGAAATTTAAAGTTTAATTTCACAACATGTCAGCTTGTGATGAGGTATAATCGGGATACTAAGGCACAATTATCTATAAATAAGTGTTTTTATCCTCATTTCACATCTAAAAACTCATTTTTACACCCCTCATCATTAATTCATCATATATCTTCTCATCCAAGTCAAGCAAGCTAGGGTTTCTTCATTAGAAGTCATCAAGTTAGCTTTCTAAAGCATTCAAGGGTTGAATCTTCATGTATGATTACAGAATTTCAAGATAAATCATCATGGAAAGGTAATATATTCGATTATTGCATGTCTCATTAATTTTTTTCATCATTTTGGTTTAATTACCTAAATGGGGTTTAACCAAGGCAAACCCCCATGCCTTAACATTCAACATCTCTCTCTCTCTCTTGTTTTGTTTGTATGCAAACTTAGGTCATTTGGAAGGTTGGAAATCATTGAAGATCAAGTTGCAAATTCATTCAAGTCATCTCTTCATAATTCAAGTCAAAATATCAACAAAAGGGCACTTTCAGACCTGAATCTGACAATTTCAGAAGCAGAAACTTGTAGGAAGAAAAAGTACAGATCTAGCTCCATAGAATCTACTCCTAAATTTGCATATTCTTGTAGGTGGAATAATTCACCACCAATGGAAAATGTATCCCACCCATAAGCCTGAAAAGTGGTTTTGTTAGAATTTAGCTCCCGACAGTTAGAAACCTATTCTTTGGACTTTTCATCAAAAATAGGATTGATTTTCCATGCAGGGAGAATTAGTCCCAATGGCTATTAACAGTGATTTCTGGAACATTCCAAAACCTTCCACCAATAGTAATCTACCTCTAGGTGCACTCTGTTTAGTTTCATCAATTTTTGTTTTCATCTATTTAAGTTTCTAGTTCATACTTGCAATCAACATTGTGTTTTCTAGCATCTTGCATTAGATTAGTTTACATTCATTCATTTGCATTTGTAATCATTACAACATATCCACACACACTTCACATCAATATCCCATTCATCCCAACATTAATCTTGAGTGAAACATTTGTGCATTTTGGCCCTCCTTTCTCCTTCTAGGTGAAAAACCCTAGGAGTGATAGAAAGCAAGTAGGTGCCAAAATCTTTCATTTCATTTTGGTGAACTTGTTGTTTGAATCCCCTCTTTTCTGATTTTGGAGTTCATTAATCATCCTAGAGTTGCTTGTCTTGCATTATGCATTAGTTAACTTGCATTCTAGGATTTCATTTTTGCATGTGTAAAAGTGCATAATAGGTTGCCTTTTTTGCATCTTTCATCATTGAATAGTTCTGAAATTCTGCATTTTTCAATTAGCTCTACATGATAGCACTCAGAATTCATAAAAAATCAGTCACAAATTTCTGAAAATTTTAAACAAGGTCCATACTAGAACTCATTCGCCACCCTTGGCGAATCAGTCCCTCTTGACCCCTAAAACAACATTTTACAAAATTCAAAAATTTGTTTTTAGGCTTCTGTTTGATGTCTTGACTTGTATATATCAGTTAGTTGCATTTTTGTAGCATGAATTTCATAAAATCTAGTCTAAATTAGCTCATTTCATGTGTGGTTTCCATTTCAAGTTTGCATTCTCATCATGTTACATCTCATAATTAGTCAATTGTCATCTTTGAAATTTGAAACATTATTCTTCAATTGTATCTTTGCTTTAGCATTGTTACATTTCAAGGTTGTAGATTAATCTTTCCATCATGTTTTCATTAAAAAATTCTATAGTTATCATCTTGCATGTTCTCTTTGTGGATATTATTGCATGTTGTAAGCAATTTTTGTCAAAAGCATATGAATATGAGGTCCTTTCCCCTCTCTTTTTGTTCGTCATAGATCCCTCTCCTAGTTCCCCTTTTGTGGATGAGGTTAGTTTAGTGAAAGAATCCTTGGATAGTCATAACACTTACATTGTTATTCTCCCATTATCTCTCACACTTGTGAAGCAAATATTTTAGTGCTAGAAGAACCAATTGATGAGAGTTGTGACAATATGAGTTGTTTATCTCCTCTTACCTCTCCTATTAGACATAACACTACTAAAGAAGAGGAAATCACACTAAGTAATCATGATGATCACACAACACAACACAATGATGAGACCATAGATTAATCTCCCAACTCCTCCCCTATTTTTGAGAATTTTTTTTTGAGTAATCATGGCAATCACATTATCTATGAGGAGGATATGTTGACATTAGATGATCAAATCTTTAAGACATATGATAATCCTCTTTATTTTTCTTCCCCTATTTTGGAAGACATTATTGGACAAAGGGAGGTAATCAAAGATAATCATGAGAATTTAATTGCTCCCTTTCCTAATGATCCCCGCATCCAAGCATACATACCTAATCAAAAGGATCCAATCATTGAAAAACAAGAATGTGATGATTTTTATTCTATTGATGCCTCTCCCACTTGTGATGAAGCTACTTTGCACATTTCAACCTTATATGAACATATTACAAGCTCTCCTAGTAGGGTGGATAATATGGAACAAGAGAATGAGACATTACAAGCACTGAATGATTTCATAAATTCCTCCCCTAATCTCCCCATTATCAATAATCAAACACATTCAACCATCCATCACTCCCTTAGTTTTGACGAAGTTATTTTGGATGAACCACACCTTAATTGTCACAAACATGTGGTTTTTTGTTCTCCTATGAACTCTCCTTCTAGGGGGGATATTATGATCCAAGACAAAGATAACATACCCTTCAAATACAATGAAGACTCTCACTTGTTATGGGATGTTAACATTATTCAGCCTTAACTCATCCTATATCCCCCTTCACATAAACCTTCACCTAAACCCAAGTTTACTCTCTACCTACCTTCACACAAACAACAAACTCAAAATAAACCTCAACTCGTTCTTTACCCACCTTCACATCTACTTCATCCTTCCACTGAACCTCAACTCATTCTTTACCCACCTTCACATCCGCTTCATCCTTCCAGTAAACCTCACCACACCCTCCACCCACCTCAAACCAATGTGTTGCAGCAATCTATTATTGATATTGTTTCTCATACATATAACACTCAAAATAATCCACAACATTCGCAACCAGTCCTACCCTCCTTACCTTTACCCAATCCACCTATTGCTCATTGTTACATCCCATACATAAAGTTGTATGATCTTGTTGAAGAATTAAAGAATACTCCTGCAAAGATTTCCCTTTGAGATTTACTTCAAAACTCACCAAATTACAACAAAATTCTTCAAACAACCTTAAAAAAAATCACAATTCCTCCTGGTACCACTCTAAATGATATGGAAGCTCTCATCCACAAAAATAACCTTGACATTACCTTCCATCAACATGAGCTCCCTCCTTTGGAGTTGCGTAAACAACATGATGCCTTTATGATAATTGCTCAATTCAATCACATAGGTATCAAACACACTCTCATAGATAATGGTTATGCCCTTAATGTGTGTAGTGTGAGTCTCCTTGATAGATTACATGTTGATAGGTCACAAATAATACCTAATTTTGTCTCTATTCAAGGATTTGATAATAAAACAAAGCAACCACTCAGTGTAATCACTTTTCCTATTATGGTTGGGGTGGTTACTTTGCAAACTCCTATTTATGTCATGCCTTATGATATTTTGTATAATTTTCTTTTAGGCTGACCATGGATTCATGAGATGAATGCAGTGCCTTCAACCCTTCATTGTATCATGAAATATGTCCATAAAAATTGCATCTATCAAGATTCAATTGATCCCAAACTTGAAAGTTTCTTGTACCTTGAAAAAGGAGCTACAAGTCCTCTAAAAAAATTGATTCCAACATCCTATATCAACACTCTTGAAATTGAACACAACAATGAGGAATCACCATCTAAATTATTTGGTGAAGATTGGGGATCCTTAGAATTCACACCATCATTTATGGGTGAATACATATTTACACAACAGAAAGGTGAGACACAAGAACAACCAACCATCATTTCAATGCAACATTCAGACAACCCTTTGAAAGCATCTGCCTCAACTACTTTAGAGAACAACACAAACTCCATAACAACCCTTCACGAACACAATAACAAACAACCACCTAATTCTAAATCCATGAAACAACTTTATGGAAAAGGGTATGAACTCATTAAACAACAAGGATATCATGGAAAAGGATGTGGTGCTTGAGAACAAGGTATCCACAACCCTATAGATCTTAACACACAACAAACGACTCATGGTCTTGGCTATTGTCGTATGATTGAGATCTCCAAAACCTCACTCCACATCAAAAATCCCACGCAACACACTCCTAAATCATCCTTAGTAGTCTCGAAGATCATCCTTTACCAAACATACAACAAACACCTACAACTACACCTTCACTTAAATTCAATGTCATCTCTCAAAATGCTCATGATTTGAATTCGTTAGATTTTATACCTTCTTATAATGGAAAGAATAAAATCTCACAATCTAGAGACACTTGTGAATGTATGACATATACTACTAAGCAAGATGTATCTTTGAAACACACCACAAGACCACCTTCTCCCATTGATAAAGAGGGTATTTTTTCAAGACTCCTCCAAGATCACTTGATCACCCTCCCTCCAAGAACTCGAAACAAATGTTATGACTATTAACACTATGATTTGCACCCAAGCTGAAACTTAACACAACTAATCATGTGTAACATGGAAACTTTTCTGAGGCTGTCGGTCACCTATAGCAGAAAAGGAGCTCCAAAGAAAGTTGGTTCTTTAATGGATATCACCTAAACTATTATCACTCTTTACTGAAGAAAGGGTAAGAAAGATGAAACTTTAAAAATGAAACTAGAACTACTATCCTATGGTGATACACCAAACTGACAGAAAAGCATGCAAACTTAGTTTAGCTACACTTTTCAATTAATAGCTTGAAAGAAGCTTACACAAATATTTTATAAGAGGGTGTTGACACAAGATCCTAGAAAGAAAAAATATATTTCATAACTAGAACTCTTACATTTTTTTTCATACAACTCAACCTATAAACATATATCTTCTTACAACAAGGTGCTTTCAGTGAGATAGAAATACAAGGAAAAATGTATATTTCACAAGTAGTTCAATCAATCACCATAAAGAAATGCACACAAGAAAGCAAACAATGAGAGGGAAAAATAACTCAATACTATTAACATCCAAGGTACTCACTATTTTACATGACAAGACGAATTACTCCAAAAATCTGTGAATTTAGAACTCCCCTAAAATGAATTACAAGAGTGAATATATAACTCAGCCCAAGTGGTTGCACCAAAATAGTTGCAAGCAACTACCTTGGGTCGGATCCACTAGAAAAACCTAAAAATGAGGCACTAGATTTCCCTCAAAACTAACTCCAACATGTGGGGAAAGTGGTTTTGACCATGCCAAACATCTAGGCATGCAAAACCACCACTATATTCTTGCAAATTTCACAATAAGAAGCATAAATGCTCCTACAAATGTGGGTACATTCCTCCAAACTGAAAACAACCCTTCCATATGCTAGCAACTTCATAAATTCAAGCATAACTCCCATGACTTGATCATATGTTTTTTTATTTGCATTTAAAATATTGACTTAATTTAAGTGATTTATAAAACATCACTTGAATTAAGCATTTTACAATATAGAATAATGAAAAATAAAGAAACAAATATATTTAGTGATATACATAGGCAAAATACTTTATGATCACATGCCTAAGTTATAAGGAAAAAAGCATAAACAATCATAGACATAAAGTATTGACTCACAGGGTATTAGTTGGTGATCATTTTTTTAAAAACAAAGGATAAAATACCATTCCATCGAACATCATAAAGGGTTGAACCCTAAGTAAAAACAAAAATGAAACTTCACTTTATTCATTACTTGAAGCTTTTAGAAGAAGCTAACAGCACCGCTGGCATTCCATCTATGGAGTTTGAATTTTTGATGGTGCCCTATGCACAAACAATGACAGTTTCCAATAGATTTCTCAACAAATTCATCATGAGAAAACCTATGGTAACTTTCTGTAAACATATTTTCCATTTTCTTGTTCATTTTCAGTGGATAAAATCTACAAAACATGAGGATATTTGATTGTTTTGCTCATTCCCTCTTGTAATAAGCATCTCATTCAGTATTATCTCTATATTTTCTTGGCATTATGAGTAAGAACCTTGGGCTATTCTATATACTACTCCTTCTGTTTGCAAATTAAAAAAAAAGGAAAATCCATTCCTATGGCCACGGCCATACATTTTGTAGGTACCCAAAAATCATGCCATCTTCTATTACTTTCGTGCATTATTTTGGTATATAGGGCTTTGTATTTGATCTTTTTTACTCTTCAATGATTGTGATTTTCTCCATTTCATTGTGTTGAAACTCGAGGGTTTGGAAACAAAACCCTAGAGCATGAAAACTTGAATTTCCTACATTTTTATTTTATATTCTTCCTGAAAGGCTCGCTTTCAACACTCCTTTGGTCTCCCACTTTAGAGGTTTTAATACTATAGAGCACAGTGGGCTTTATGGTCACAGCTATATTATTGTACATATAATTTTTTGTTTAGAAACTTGAAGGCATTGAAACCCTTTGGTTTTTTTTTTCTTCTGACCGAGGGTTTGTATTTCCTCCACTTTTTGCGTATTTCACTTGAACAACCCATGGCCATGATTTGTAGGAATTTCTTATAGATTTCAGACCATTTTCTTCATTTGCATTCTTCTAAAAATTTCATCTTCCCACTCAAAGCGATTTCTATAGCTATAAGACTGAGGATTTCATGAAACTTGTCCTCTTGCATCTCTTTTTAATAGATGAGTAAAACCCCAAATGGGTTTTCATGTTTAGATAAGAAAAGTTATTCCTTTTCAGTGGATTTCAACTCAACTTTTCTTTCTAGGTTAGAAATTAAATGGGTCTCTACATACCCATGGCTTCATTGTGTACTCATTTCCTTTAAGAAGTTCTACTTTTGAACATTTTGTTTTACTTATGAAACTAGACATTCTGAAGATTAGTTTTTATACTTAAGTTTTTCAAACTTTATAGGTATTCCTATCATACTGTACTACAACATTTCTGCAACTATCACTCATTAGGCATCATGACTTTCATTTTCTTGAAGATGCCAGTAATATGTGCTCTTAATACACCTTTCTAGTCCTCTCTTGATTGCATATGGTGCAGATGTAAATATGTTTTAACAACAAAATTACCTTAACTCCACTGCACTATTCAATGTTAGTTAACCATACATTTAGGGTATTGTTTTCCACCAGTCTATGCACTGTTGTTCTCTCTCACTGGCAATGTTTGATTTGGAGAAAAAGCAAAATATAGGAGCCTACGATTTGCACCATGAACCAAAAAAAATGATTATAGAACCATTTCCAAATGAAAAACACCCATCTATTGCCCATTATTCCTACTAAAAGTGTTGTATTAGTATTTTTAGGGGCATAATGACTATCCTTTACTTTTTTCATAACTGTCATTTCATTAAGTAGCTTCACAGAAACCCTTGGGTCTCTCTTTGCCTCATGACGATATCTATGCAAATGATGTTACTGTGACATTTAGTCAGTGCATTGTGATTGTCTCTTTAATATCTGGTATACTTCTTTGAATTTTCATTAAGAAAACTAGAACCATGTTGTCTTATCATCATGTTGTCTTCACAAAAAAAACTAATTCTTGTAAGTGACTATTCATTTTTTTGCACCTTTGAAAACTACATGTATTCTATTTCATCAAGTACTACATATGTATCTTTCAAACTATGTCCATGTTATACTATTATGTTGCATTATTTGTCCATAGGACTGATGATTCTTGCAAAATAGATTATCTTTCTTATGATCTATCCATAGTTTATGTGCTAATTAAGCTTTGTTATGAAATCCTCTAAATATTGTCTCTAGTTTTTGACACTTATATTGCAATAGGTGAAGTCATTATTCATTTCATACCTATGGCATATCCATCTTTCCTCATGCATCTGTAATACAAAACACTTGACTCCCAGGTAAATCACCTCCTTTGGGAATTATTCCAATGCTTAAAGGTGATACAATTTATTTTGGCATTTGCTTCCCTTTTCTTTAGAGATATTTCCTTCTTGTTGGCACGAAAAATGCTAGATTGGTAATCTCTAGAGGAAAGGCATCCAATGTCAAGAAAAAAGCATATGATGAGGCAACAAAACCATAACTATGACACATACCTGGTATTGCTCATATGCATATCAAAAACAAGGTATAAGTAAAGAACCACCCTAAATATCTCATTTCCTCAAGCATGTTGGGTTCAACTCTTGTATGAGCCTCATTTTACCCCACATGTTGAATTAAGATGAATAAAATAAAGACATGATTACACCTGTAGTTGCACATGAAGCAAACAAGTTAGAAAAAAAACATGTATATTTTAGGTGTTTTTGATGACTCCAATGGTTTTCTGGATATGTATGCTTATTTAATGTATTTGAGAGGTAGTTTATACATTCATGGGTGCATGTACATGTAGTGTTAGAGTGAAACATTTCTTAGAGCACTGCTCTAACATCATTGCACCAGATGCAAGGGCTAGGAGTAGAGATCCATAGAGGACGCAAGACAGCTCAAAGTAGGAGATAGAGCATGATAGTAGACACTAACTAGTCGTTAAGCAATGACTGACCTCTTCCCCTATATGTGCATCTTTTTTTCCTTTTATCCATCAATGTATAATTTTTCTTTCAGTTCCATTAAACAAGTTAAGTCTCACAATTTGTGTGAGACAAATATGTACTTTTGAATCAATAAAGATTACTTTCAGAAATATTTGTACAAATATTTTCAATATTTAATGCACTTGTATAAATGCAATAATCTGTTACTAAAACTTGTAATATCTTTGATTTTTATGTTTATACAAATAAATGCAATATAGGGAAGATAGATAAGAAATGTACTTCACTTTTAGTTTTCAAACACTCTGAACTCAATCAACTTGAGTAAATAAAAAAAATGAGTAACATTTCTGGTGACATCTACTATATGTTTGCTTGCTAAACATTAAGACCAACTTCCTAGACTATTCATTGGGCACAGGGTCATTCATAAACTCAAAATAGATCTGATAGCAACTTGACTCAATGTTGTAACTCAACGAAGATGACTAAGAACACCTTGGAAACTTATTGAAAACCAAACTTATAGGAAGAAAACTATCTAACTGTGCTAAAAAGCACTTAGGGAATCTGAAAACAACAACTAAACTAAGGTGTAGCAACACTTATTGAGAACAAAACTTCTAAACTAGTAGAAGTGGTATATATCAAACCTCAAAGCAACACTTGAGGTGTATCCCATTGACTGGGATAGGAAGAATCTCTGCATCCATCTTGGACAACTAGAATGCATTGTGCTCCTTGCACTCTATGATAACAAATTGGCCTACTTTTCAGCTCATCCCATTTGAGTACATCACCCTCTCTGAAAACTCTTGCATTTTCCCTTTTATCAAAAACTCTTTTAGTTTGGAATTGATGATACTCCAAAGACTTCATAGCTTTGTTTCTTATCTCTTCCAACTCCATGAGCTGAGCATACATGACTGCTAATGGATCTTTTTCTTCAAACATTTCCAACTAATGTATAATGTTAAGAGCTGGCAACTCTACAGACAAAGGTAATCTGGCTTCCTTTCCATAAGTTAGTACATATGGAGAATTTCCAATAGGATTTTTGGGAGTTATCCTATCTACCCATAAGGTAGATTTCAACTTGGTGTGCCAAGCTTTCTAATTATCCTCCATTATTTGTTTAATGATTCTGATCAAGTTATTGTTTGTGCTTTCAGCCAAACCATTGCCTTGAGGGTAATAGTTAGACGATGTGTTCAAATATATGTCATTCTTAACTGCCCAATCACACACTCTGAGTCCTAACAATGCCAAGGCATTATTTGAAATGATTGATTCTGGAACACCAAACCTAGTTATTAGATCATCATAAAGTTAAAAACAGATGTTTCATTGTATTCTTTCAAAGCCATTTCCTTAGTCCACCTTGTGAAATAATCGGTAGCAGTGAGTACCCACTTGTACCCTGCACTGGAAGGTGGGTTTATAGGTCCAATAAAGTCAATGCCTCATCTCATGAAGGGTTGTTCCAGTTGAATTGGCTACAAAGGTAATGTTGGAATCTTTTCCTTTCCTACAAATATTACACACTTCACACACTTTCTAGCCCATGCATGGGAATCCTTAAACATGGTTGGCCAATAATAGCCAGCTCTCATAATTTTCCACGCTGTTGTTCTTGGGGAAAAATGACCCCCTGTAGTTCCATCATGGAACTCATGAAGCACCTTTTCAATTTGATCTTGATCAATACATCTTAGCAGAACACCATTTAGATCTTTCCTGAAAAGAATATTATCAATCAAGACATATGGAATTGACTATAACCTGAAATATCTTCTCTTAGCTTTGTCTAAACGTGGTGGAAATTCACCAGTCTACAGAAAATGTGTCATATCATGCACCCATTTTGCTGTTAATGTAGGTGACACATTCTTATCCTAATTAACAATGACTAAAATTGCCTCTATTTCTATTTTTCTTCACTTCCTAGTGCTGAAGCAAGTTGCTCACATAGTCCTTTACCTCTTACCAGCTTTGTGATCTTGATATCAACATCACATTCCATGACCTTAGTGATCCATTCAGCTCTCTTTTCATTGAGATCTTTACTCAACAGAAAGTCTTTCACACTCAAATTTTCTACCATTAAATGAATCTTATTATTGGAAATTAATGGCTTAAAAAATTTTAGGCTCCTTATGACAACAAGAACATGTTTCTCCACAAATGAATATCTTTGCTCATAATCTCCCAAACCTTGGCTAAAAAATGCAATGGGTTGTTCTAAGCCCTCATTATTTTTTTGTACAAGCATTGCAGAAACATAATCTATACTACCAAAAGCATATATAATAAAGTCTTTTGATAAATCTAGATTTACCAGTGTGGAAGCTAATGCTAAGGCTTCCATAATGGCTTCAAAACTGTATTTAGCTTCTCTAGTCCAACTGAAAATTGCATTCTTTCTCAACATAGTAGTCAAAGGTTGTAAAATAACATCAAGTATGAACATTCTCAAAAAATTAATTTTACCCAAGAAACTTTGCAGCCCTTTCTTGTGATTGGGTAAACGCAGTTCTAATATGGCTTTGACTCTCTCAGGGTCAATAGTAATCCCTTGCTTTGACACTATGTGTCCTAATAGCTTACCCTCATAAACAAAAAAGATACTCTTCTTGGGATTAAGGGATATTCCATATTGCCTACATCTTTCAAACACTTGTTTTAAATGCAGTAGATGTTCATCAACATTTTTTGAGAATACTGTTACATCATATAAATAAATAAGCACAATCTTGTTGATTAAGCCTTGAAAATCCATGTCCATAGCCCTTTGAAAAGTGGCTCCAGCATTGGATAGGTTGAAAGGAATTCTCTTATAGGCCATAGTACCCCATTTTGTTGTAAAGGAATTCTTGTATTGATCCTCTTCTTTGACCAATACTTGGTTATAACCAGAGTATCCATCAAGTGAGGAGAACCTCTTAGAACCAGCAACCACTTGAAGGATCTGCTCCATGGAGGGAAATGGGTAATGATCCTTCAAAGAAGCCCTATTTAGATCTCTAAAATCCATGCAAATCCTTATCTCACCATTTTTCTTTCTAACCAGAACAAGGTTAGAAACCTAAGAGGTTTTTTAATTGGAAATATAATACCCCCTTCAACTAACTTAGTCATTTCTTTAATCATTAAAGGTTCAAGCTTGGGGTTCAAAGGTCTTTGCTTTTGTCTTATAGGATTTGCATTGGGTTCAAGTTCTACTATGTGTTGAGCAATTCTAGGATCAAATCCTTTGAAATTAGAATAGTCCCAAGAAAAAATATTCTAAAATTCTTGGCATAAAGCATTGAAAGCCTTCCTATCTTTAGCTGAACAAATTTTTCCTATCTTAAGAAGCTTACCTTTAAAGATATCAAGCTCTTCGTAATGCTCTTCTATAATCTGAATCTAGTTTTTTTCCTTTCAGCTAGTCATCAATGTTGAAGATGGATTCTAATGTAACCAGACCCCTGGGTAGCTTATTTATCCTCAGTTGGATAATCTGCTCCTCATATTGTTGTTTTAACTTTTCCTGGTTTAGAACAGAAAATTGATCTTCCTAGAGCAAAAAACTTAAAATTCTCTCATCAATTTCAAAGACTTGCCAATTAATATTGTTGTTAGGGATAGAGGGCCTAACAACTATTTTAACATGTTATACCTTCTCTTTCCTAATCTCATTAGGTATGTCAAACTGAGCACCAATTGTTGCCAATCTGTCTACATGCTTATTTTGACTCCTAGGGGTTGAAATCATATTAAAGGCATCAAACTCCTCTATCATATCCCATACCCTATGTTTATAAGATTTCAAGGCATCATTTTTTGTCACATTTAACCCTCTCACCTAATTAACAATTAGTTCGCTATCCCCAAACACTTGCGAGAAACCGATTCCTCTTCTCCTTGCCCATTCTAAGCCCTGGATCAGACCTTCATACTCAACAGTATTATTAGAATAGGAAAAAGCAAATCTGAAAGTGACATAATACCTATCACCTTGTGGAGAAATCAACATTGCACCTCCACTAGCTCCATTTTTGCTTCTAGAGCCATCAAAGTACATTTTCCATAGTTCATCTTGTTGTGGTAATTGTTGTTCTGCCTTCTTTTCAAGGTTTGGCATCTATGTTTCTGGTTCATGCAGCACATAAATACCCAATCAAGCTTCTTGAATGAGCTCATTTAGATTATCCACTATGTTTTTTGTTACCCACTGATTTAGCAGCACCTCTGGTATACTTTCAGCTTGCAGCTCTTGAGCTGCAACAAGCTCACTGTCTTCAAAAACAACACATTTAGCATTAATTGCACTTGGCACATAAGGTTCAATGTGATCCTTTTCCAATGAATCTAATTTTATTGTCACTTTTGTTCCATACCTAGTCCTAAAAAACATATGGGACCAGTTAGAAGACAGATAACCTCCAATTTTTGCAATGAAGTCCCTTGATAAACACAGGGTGAAGAATGGAGGTAAATCAATAATGAAGAGATCCTGGGGAATTGAAAAATTCAGACAGGCATGTAATGTGAGACCCAAATCTTTGATAACACCAACAGTATTAACTATTTTCCCATCTAATTGAAGCACTCCTTTCTCAATTCTCAAGGTGTTGGTATTTCAATCCTAATTGGTCTATAATCGTTTTTGGCATGACTGAACTACTGGCTCCACTATCAACCATACAATTATGAACTAATTTGTTTCCTACAAACAATGTTACATAGAAAGGAAGAGGCTTGACACTCTTTTCAGACTCTTTACTTAGCTCTTTACTTTGTTGTTTATCATTATCCTAGGGTACATTTGTGAAAATAGCCTTAACTGTATCAACTGAAGCTTCACTAGTCATTGCTTTTTCAGTCAAGGCTGATTGTAGCAACTCTTTTTGGCCTGGGATTGCCAAAGAGTCCCACATAGACATTGTGATATTCATTTTTTTCATATTCTGAACAATATTGAAGGGAGTAGTAGAATTTACCTTTTGTTGTATCCTTGCAGCAGTAGGTTTAGTTTGCAAGTGGGTTTTCTCCCTAGAAGCAACTTTTGTATTTCTCTGCAAAATGCAGGGTACTTGTGATGTAGATGATTTTGTAGCTGTTGTTTTTCCTTTATTATATGCTTGCTCAAGTTCAAAGGCTCTTTTCTTTGCTCTTGTGTTTGCAACAATTGGAAAATCATTTGCATTAACTCCACAAAACTCTTCTCCCTGCCAGTTTAATAGAGTACCATCACTTGAAGGTTGATCTTGCTGCTATGGGGCTCCATCACTAGGTGTGTTATGTTGTGAATTTGAATCACTCTACACCATTAATGATTGATTTATAAGTCCATTTGAGCATGTGGCCTGATGTTGGTTGCACAAATAAAACCATTCATAATTTGTAGCCAAGTTGTTATGAACAGAGACAATGTCCCTAGTTGCATTAATAGGAGCAAGATTATATATTTGAAAAGGCCTTGTATTAATATTCTATCTTTGACCTTGGTGGTTACCTTGATATTTTTTCCTATTGCCTTAGTACTACTGTTGCTAACCTTGATAAGGCTAATTTGCAGCTTGGTTGTGTTGTTGATAGGGTCTGTTATATGATTGTTGCTTCTCTAAGCTTACCGACTTATTACCAAAAATATAAAGCAGGCTTTTGATCTCTTGTAGCTCCTGAGATGAGCTTGCAACATCATTTTCTTGACTAACAGGAGTTGGAACAACAATTGGTAACACTAGTATAGCGAGAAAAGGTGCAAAAGGTGGTATTTGTAGAGGCATACTAGGTTGAATTTCTAGATAGGCATTGGTAGCCTAGGAGAAATCTTACATGCCTGAATTAAACAATTTTCTACTCTGATTGCTACCTCATATGCATCTGGTAAAGACACTCCTCCCATTGACTGTCATGACCATTATTTCACTGTTTAAAATTTTTAGATAGTATAAAAAGGCATGCTCAGTAGAAGGCCTCACCATAGCTCGGATTATGTCCCAAGTCTTCTGAAATCTAAAATTAAAGTTTGTCATTTGCTCCTGAGGAGCTCTCTTTATACTTGTTAACTACTCTACCAGTGATAGGTGGTTAGACTTGGCTTGAAACTGCTTATGTAGCTTGTCTCCTAATTCATCCCAACTTGCAATAGACCCAACTTGCAGACCTCTAAACAACTACAATGCCTTTCCTTTCAATGAGGTTGCAAATAATCTAACAGCTACATTCTCCTGGGTTATATGATGAACCCCACACAGAGATGCTACATCTCTAATGTGTTCAATGGGGGTTGTTTGATCTTCTCCTGTGAAAAATGGCAAGATTTTTAAGGCTGCTATAGGGATATCATCATGTTGGGAAAAATTCAATGGACTAGCTCCATTAAATGGCACAAAAGGCTAATTTCTAGCCATTTGCATAGTTGGAGGTTGGCTAACTTGAACTAGAACAATAAGGATTGAAGTTGTAGGTACAACTGAACTAGCTATAAAACTTAGTTTAAAACTTGGTGCAGTTGATTGAACCCTTTTTGAAATTGAAGATCTTTTTATAGACCTACTCTGCCTTCTAGGTGGAAACAATTGCAAATATTCAAAGGAATGTGAGCTCCTAGTTTGAATATTTTTCATGTAAAGCTTCAAAGAAAATGTCTTTAAAATCTAATCACAATGGAAGTCGCCAGATATGCAAAAATCTGCCTCTTAAAGGCTTGAAAATGCTAGCAACATATCAAAACCAGCAATAACTTATGTTTTTCTAAACTGTTTGATTCGACAGTCCCACGAAGCATGCCAAAACTGTTAACACTATGATTTTCACCCAAGCTGAAACTTAACACAGCTAATGATGTGTAACATGGAAACTTTTCTGAGGCTGTGGGTCACCTATAGCATAAAAGAACCTCCAAAGAAAATTGGTTCTTTAATGGATATCACCTAAACTATTAACACTCTTTACTAAAGAAAGGGTAAGAAAGATGAAACTTTAAAAATGAAATTAGAACTACTATCCTATGGTGATACACCAAACTGACAAAAAAACATGCAAACTCATTTTAGCTACACTTTTCAGTTAACAGCTTGAAAGAAGCTTACACAACCCATTTTTTTGCATATTGCTTACACAAATATTTTATAAGAGGGTGTTGACACAAGATCCTAGAAAGAAAAAATATATTTCATAACTATAACTCTTGCATTTTTTTTACACAACTAATAACCTATAAACATATATCTTCTTGCAACAAGGTGCTTTCAATTAGATAGAAATACAAGGAAAAATGTATATTTCACAAGTAGTTCAATCAATCACCATAAAGAAATGCACATAAGAAAGCAAGCAATGAGAGGGAAACATAACTCAATACTATTAACATCCAAGGTACTCATTGTTTTACATGATAAGATGAGTTACTAGGAGTACTAAAGTCTGGTGAAGGAATGTAGAATCACTCTCTCTAGAAATCTGTGAATTTAGAACTCCCCTAAAATGAATTACAAGAGTGAATACATAACTCAACCCAAGTGGTTGCACCAAAATAGAGGCAATCAACTACCTTGGGTTGGATCCACCAAAAAAATCTAAAAATGAGGCACTAGATTCCCCTCAAAACTAACTCCAACATGTGGGGAAAGTGGTTTTGACCATGCCAAACATCTAGGCATGCAAAACCACCCCTAGATTCTTGCAATTTCGCAATAAGAAGCATAAATGCTCCTACAAATGTGGGTACATGCCTCCAAACTAAAAAAAACCCTCCAATATGCTTGCAACTTCATAAATTCAAGTATAACTCCCATGACTTGATCATATGTTTTTTTATTTGCATTTAAAATAATGACTTAATTTAAGTGATTTATAAAACATCACTTGAATTAAGCATTTTACAATATAGAATAATGAAAAATAAAGAAACACATAGATTCAGTGATATAAATAGGAAAAATACTTTATGATCACATGCCTAAGTTATAAGGAAAAAAGCATAAACAGTCATAGACATAAAGTCTTGACTCATAGGGTATTAGTTGGTGATCATTTTTTTAAAAGAAAAGGATAAAACACCCTTCCATCGAACATCACAAAGGGTTTAACCCTAAGTAAAAACAAAAGTGAAACTTCATTTTATTCATTATTTCAAGCTTCGAGAATAAGCTAACACTACCACTAGGGTTCCATCTGTGGAGTTTGAAGTTTTGATCATGGCATGTGCACAAACACTGACAGTTTCTAACAAATTTCTCAGCAAATTCATCATGAGAAAACCTATGGTAACTTTCTGTAAGCATATTTTCCATTTTCTTGTTCATATTCAATGGATAAAATATGCAAAAGATGAGGATATTTGATTGTTCTGCTCATTCCCTCTTGTAATAAGCATCTCATTTAGTATTATCTCTATATTTTCTTGGCATTATGAGTAAGAACCTCGAGTTATTCTATATACTACTGCTTCTGTTTGCAAATAAAAAAAAGGAAAATCCATTCCTATGGCCACGGCCATACATTTTGTAGGTACCTAAAACTCATGCCATCTTATGTTACTTTCATGCACTCTTTTGGTATACAAGGCTTTGTATTTGAGCTTTTTGACTCTTCAATGATTGTGATTTTTCTCCATTTCATTATGTTGAGACTCGAGGGTCTGGAAACAAAACCCTAGAGCACAAAACCTTGAATTTCCTGCATTTTTGTTTTATATTCTTCCTAGAAGGCTTGGTTTCAACACTCCTTTGGTCTCCCACTTTGGAGGTTTTCATAATATAGAGAAAAGTGGGCTTTATGGTCACAGCTATATTCCTATACATATCTTTTTTTTTTGCAGAACCTTGAAGGAATTGAAACCCTTTAGTTTGTTTTTTTCCTTCTAACCAAGGGTTTGTATTTCCTAACTTCACTTTCTATCTATTTCAATTGCAAAACACATGGCCATGATTTGTAGGCATTTCTTATAGATTTCAAACCATTTTCTTCATTTGCATTCCTCTGAAAATTTCATCTTCCCCCTCAAAGTGATTTTTGTAGCTATAAGACCAAGGATTTCATGAAACTTGTCCTCTTGCATCTCTGTTTTAATAGATGAGATTAAAACCCCAAATGGGTTTTCATGTTTTGATAAGAAAATTTATTTCTTTTCAGTGGATTTCGACTCAAGTTTTCTTTCTAGATTAGACATTTTATGGGTCTCTACAAACCCACGACTTCATTGTGTACTCATTTCCTTTAAGAATTTCTACTTCTGAACATTTTGTTTTACTTCTAAAACTAGACATTCTGAAGCTTAGTTTTAGTACTTAAGTTTTTCAAACTTTATAGGTATTCCTCTCATACTGTACTACAATATTTCTGCAACTATCACTCATTAGGCATCATGGCTTTGATTCAAAATGGCTTTCATTTTCTTGAAGAGGCCAGTAATATGCGCTCTTAATACATCTTTCTGGTCCTCTCTTGATTGCATATGGTGCAGATGTAAATATGTTTTGACAGCAAAATTACCTTAACTCCACTGCACTATTCAATGTTAGTTAACCATACATTTAGGGTATTCTTTTGCACTAGTCTATGCACTGTTGTTCTCTCTCACTGGCAATGTCTAATTTGGAGAGAAAACAAAATATAGGAGCCTGGGATTTGCACCATGAACAAAAAAAAAATGATTATAGAACCATTTCCAGATGAAAAACACCCATCTATTGCCCATTATTCCTACTAAAATTGTTGTATTAGTATATTCAGGGGCATAATGACTGTCCTTTACTTTTGTTATGATTTTCCTTTCATTAAGTAGCTTCACAAAAACCCCTAGTCTCTCTTTGCCTCATGATCATATCTATGCAAAGGATGTTACTATGACATTTATTCAATGCATTATGATTGTCTCTTTAATACCTGGTATACTTCTTTGAATTTTCATTAAGAAAACTAGAACCATGTTGTATTATCATCGTGTTGTCTTCACAAACAAAACTAATTCTTTTAAGTGTCTTCATTTGTTTGCACCTTTGAAAACTATATGTATTTTATTTCATCAAGTACTGCATATGTTTCTTTCAAACTATGTCCACAGTATATTGTTTTGATGCATTATTTGTCCATAGGACTGATCATTCTTGCACAATAGATTAGTTTTCTTCTAATCTATCCATAGTTTATGTGTTGATTAAGCTCTATTCAGAAATCCTTGTAATATTGTCTCTAATTTTTGACACTTATATTACAATATGTGAAGTCATTATTCATTTCATACCTATGGCATATCCATCTTTCCTCATGCATCTCTAATACAAAATAGTTGACTCCCAGGTGCATCACCTCCTTTGGGAATTATGCCAATGTTTAAAGGTTATACAATTTCTTTTGACATTTTCTGCCCTTTTCTGTAGAGATATTTCCTTCTTGTTGGCACTGAAATTCCAGTTTGGGAATCTCTAGAGGAAAGGAAGCCAATCTCAGGACAAAATTGTATGATGAGGTATCAAAAGCATAACTATGAAATGTACCTGGTATTGCTCATATGCAAAATAAAAAATAAGGGATAAGTAAAGAACCATCCTGAATATCTCATTTCCTCAAGCATTTTGGGATCAACTCTTGTAGGAGCCTCATTTTACCCAACATGTTGAATTAAGATGATTAAAACAAAGACATGATTGCACCTATAGCTACACATGAAGAAAACAAGTTGGAAAAAACATCTAATTTAGGTGTTTTTGATGACTCCAATGGTTTTTTGGATATGTATGCTTATTTGATGTATTTGAGGGGAATTTTATACATTCATGGGTGCATGTACATGTAGTGTTAGATACCATCATTCCTTACAGAACTGCTCTAACATCATTGCAATTTCCAAATGCAAGGGCTAGGAGCAGAAACCTATGGAGGATGCGAGAAAGCTCAAAGCAGGAGACAGAGCAAGACAATAGACACTAACTAGTCATCAGACAATGATTGGCCTCTTCTCCTATATGTGCATTTTTTTTCCTTTTATCCATCAATGAATAAACTGTCTTTCAATTCCATTGAACAAGTTGAGTCTCATGGCTTGTGTGAGACAAATATGTACTTTTGAATCAATAAAGATTACTTTTGGAAATATTTGTGCAAATCTTTTCAATATTGTATGCATTTGTATAAATGCAATAATCTATTACTATAACTTGTAATCTCTTAGATTTTTTTGTTTATACAATTAAATTTAATATAGGGAAGATAGATAAGAAATGTACTTCACTTTTACTTTGCAAACACTTTGAACTCAATCAACTTGAGTAAATAACAAAAATGAGTAACAATGACAAGACTTCATTTTTCGCCCATCATAGAGTTCATGGACATTCCACTAATGAATGCAAAGTTTTGTGTCATAAAATCCATCATTTTCAAGATTTTGGTATGCTTCCCTATGTGCGGGCACCTAGTTCCTCTAATTGCCATTGATCTTCACTCTAGCATGCATCTCATCAACAATTTTGGCTCACCTTTTTCCTACACTCAGTGGGGGCAAGGGATTCATTAGCCTTGTCTTTGTATGTCACTTGTCATTGTCTCTTTTCACTAATCGTTAACCTTTCATGGAAATATAAGAGCAAGCTTGAGATGTGGATGAGATGTCTTAATATTGACTCACTTGTGACATACTCTCTTTCTTCATGAAGTAGCTTATCGGAAACATATGATTTTCCATAGAGCTTTTCGAATAAGCTCTCATCTTCTCTTCTACTTTAAAGAAATTGCTCATAGTACTGGTGCTAGAAATTCCTTTAAAGTGGGGGGCATACAATACCATAATTCATTTGAATTCTTGATTCCTAGTGTAGACTTGTCGTTTATATGATGTGTTTGTCACTTTGTAGATGACATTGGATGTGATGTCCTACATAAGTGTGATCTATCTCAACATATTACATTCCTCTTGGTGGCCTGATGTGATGTATTGCATCCCCTAAATTGTGAATATACTATTCTTTGACTGGTCCTCTCTTGGAGACATTAGAAACAATGTTCCCTAAGTAACTAACCTTGAATGAACTAAAGAAGACTCCTTTGAACATCCTTTACATTTTTTACATTTTCACATTTTTGCCACCTTGTATCACACAACTTGCATGATTGTGATACTTTGTCTTTTTTTTCATAGCATTTTCCTTGTGGCACCTTACTAAAGTTATCAGTAGGTATAACTTTGACATGGTTGAGTGGGAAGTCCACCTAGCAGCATGACTTTTCCCCATAGCCACCTTTTTGTTTGTGAGTGCATACCAACTAACGTATGTATCTTACCTTTTTGGGCTTTCTCACCCCACGGATGACTAGAAGTTCCATGGCCCCAGAGTGAGTAAATTTGGGCCTTCTCACTTGGTAGACCGTCATGAGTTTTGTCACCTCAGAATGAGTACACATTTCCTCTCAACAAGCCTAGATCTGATCCACAACTAGTTGGACAAAAGATCGAAGCCTAATTCATCCTTTCTCCTTCATCTTGTTTCTTGCCATTGCATGATTTTTTATCTTGGGAACTTGACTTAGGATCTTCAATCCTGGGGGATTGCGCAACCTCCTTTGATCTTTTTCATTCTTTTTCGTCTTCATATATACATGATGATCTCTCTTGAATGTCTACTTTAGTGTGAATTTAAAGCAAGTTCATCCTCTCACTAAAGTGGGGGCTAAATGTGTTGTAGAAATAAGGACCCTTCACTTTTCATGGAATTAATTCATAATAAATTGGATTTAACAAGGTCTTAATCTAGTGTTGTGATGCATTTTATGCATCCACACTAGGTCTTGGACCCTTAATATGCATTTAATGATGTCTTGTAGAGGTGTTGTAAAGTCTTGTAAAGGACTTTCACACTTTTATAGACTTAATAAACCTATTTTTCCCTAATTCAACATTATAAAATGTATTTAAATACATTATCACATCAATTTAAAGTAAAATTAATGTTAAACTAGTGTTGTAATGTGTCTTGTACATTTACATTGGTTTTTGTGCCTTCCTAGGCTATGTGGACCTCATTTTAGTGTTGTAAAGTGTATTTAATCACACTTTCACATTGAATTTTGTGTCCCAAGCCCTATTTTACATTTACATCATCACTAATAGGCCCCTATTAATCCATATTGTGCATTCTAAGGCTTAAATTGATCAAATACCCAACAAAGTTGCAATTTAAACCTTATTTCCTTATCTCCTAGCTTCTTAGCTATTAGAATGGCCCTTGTGGGACCCATTCATCATGCATGGTGAATCAATCCCATCTAGGTGGGACCCATTTTCCATCTATGGAAAATGAGTCCTATGTGGCCCCATTTTAACCTTTGAGCCGAAAAAAGTGAAATTTAAAGTTTAAGTTCACTACATGTCAGCCTGTGATGAGGATAATCAGGATACTAAGGCACAATTGTCTATAAATAAGTTTTTTTATCCTCATTTCACATCTAACAACTCATTTTTGCATCCCTCATCATTAATTCATCATCTGTCTTCTCATCCAAGTCAAGCAAGCTACGGGTTTCTTCATTAAAAGTCATGAAGTTAGCTTTCTAAAGCATTCAAGTGTTGAATCTTCATGTATTGTTGCAGACTTTCAAGATAAATCATCATGGAAAGGTAATATATTCCATTATTTCATGTCTCATTACTTTCTTTCATCATTTTTGTTTAATTACTTAAACGGAGTTTGACCAAGGCAAACCCCCATGCCTTAACATTCAACATCTCTCTCTCTTGTTTTGTTTCTATGCAAATTTAGGTCCTTTGGAAGCTTGGAAATCATTGAAGATCAGGTTGCAAATTCATTCAAGCCATCTCTTCATCATTAATCAAGTCAAAATATCAACAAAAAGGCACTTTCAAACCTAAATCCGACAATTTCATAAGCGGACACCTACAGGAAGCAGAAGTACAGATCTAGCTCCATAGAATCTACTCTTGAATTTGTAGATTCTTGTAGGTGGACTAAATTTCCACCCATAGAAACTGAGTCCCACCTGTAGGCCTAAAAAATGGTTTGGTCAAGATTTAGCTCTTGGCAGTTAGAAACCTATTCTTTGGACTTTTCATCAGAAACAGGATTGATTCGCCATGCATGGAAAATCAATCCCAGTGGCTATTAATAGTTACTTTTGGAACATTCCAAAACCATCCAGCAATAGTAATCTGCCTCCAAGTGCACTTTGTTTAGTTTCATCAATTTTTGTTTTCATCTATTTAAGTTTCTAGTTCATACTTGTAATCAACATTGTGTTTTCCAGCATCTTGCATTATATTTGTTTACATTCATTCATTTGCATTTGTAAGCATTCCAACATATCCACACACACTTCACATCAATATCCCATTCATCCCAACTTTAATCTTGAGTGAAACATTTGTGCATTTTGGCCCTTCTTTCTCCTTCTAGGTGAAAAACCCTAGGAGTTATAAAAAGCAAGTAGATGCCAAAATCCTTTGTTTCAAGGATCAACAAAAAAAACTCTTTGATTGAATTTCTCCTGAATCTAAGAAGGGGCTTGCAAATCAGAGCATACCATGTTATATTTTCCAATAAACTCCATAAAACCAAGATCACCTACAAAACCTAGATTAGCCTTCTATAAGGAGTAAAAACAAAGATGCAAGAGTGATTTGCAAAAGATGTGCAAATAATATTATTAAGAATAATGAATTACATGAGATGACTTGCTTTTATAAAGCAATATGCAAAACCCTAAAGGTAAAACCCAGTTAAGATCTACGTAAACTTAATAAAGTGTAATTAAATATTTAATTACACCAACAGTTATGTGTTTTTCTTATGTTTTTGATTTATGCATATTTGCTTCAATCTTATGATGGTGTTATTCTTTATTTATTGTACCTAAAAATTCACATAAGTTGGTGTTATTAAGCATGACATGTTGGCTAATTTTTAGCATTATAAAGAAAATGGATCTAATCATGGTAATTTCAAATTAGGAAATTTAATTTTAGATTTATATATAAGTTTCATATTTTCATATTATAGTAGTCCAAGCCTTGTATCTCATTCATATTTGGATATAGATTGAATTTTACAACAATTGGTATTTGAACTTGTATATTTCTCATTATTTGGTATCAAAGCTTAAGGTGAATTTTTTTTGGGTATTCTTTTTTTTTAATTTCTTAGCTTGGAAAGATTGTGGGAATTTGTTAGAAGGAATTTAAGGTTTTTAGAAGGCTTTTGGGTATGTAATTAATTTTCTATGCATTAAATTTATTTTGTATATTTGGGAGATTGGAATCCATGGATATTATTAATGTGATCTATATTGGGTATTGGGAGTTCATGAGTATGGATCTTTATGGATTTGGTTATGTTTTGGATCTTATTTGGTGGTTTTTTTCCTTTACCTTGTGGTCATGTGTAGTGAGAAGATGTTCACTTAGATGGGTAGATTTGACATCATGGTCACATGTAAAAACATCCACTATTTGGACTATGGAATGGACTACTTATATTCACTTCATGGTTTTAGTCTTTGGTTATATGAACACATTGGAAGACAAACCACTGAACTCTTTGTGAGTTGTAGAGATGGTATGTTTGATATGTTATAAGGTCTTGGACAACTTTATTTTCTTATTGGATTGCATTTTACTCTTGTTCTCTATTGTGGGTTTGTAGATTTGTGGAGATTACATGTTTGATGTCAATGTATGGATGTTGAAGTGGATTTTAGATTCATAGAGATGGTTTTATAGGTTTTGCATGTTAAAAAAATTTTTATGGTATGTATATATGTGATAAGACAATATTCAGGGTGTTCTAGATGAAGGTAATTACAAGTTTTCATGGCTTCTTGGTTGTTATTGATCTATGGTTACTCTTATGTAGGTTTTTCAGAAAAATAGATCTAGCATTGATCTTGGTGTTTAAGTCTTGGAAATCCACATGTTATACCTGATTATCTCTATTCTACATATTATTGATGTGGAGTTGAATATATATTTGAGTTATTTGAGATTGGAGCACTAATTATGTCTTTATCCTTTGAGATGTTGCATATGTGTAGATCTTCTAAAATTGTTTGATGTGGATTTTGTTCGATAGGCCATACTTTTGTCACCATTATTACATTGGTATGTGTATTGCAGTGAGAGATGGTTATTGGGAGTACCTAATATAGTTGCTCATTTGAATCTATAGTAGTAGTTTATGGTTCATGAAAATCTCTATTCACTTTTAGAAGACTGTTGGAAATGATATTGGTACCATTCCATGTATAAATTAGTAGTACTTTTATTGTGAGCTTTTTGTATTTACATAATATGTTCTATCTTCTTTGTTTTAGGATTTTGGTTCTAAGATGTTGTTGTTGCAATATGTAGTGAGCAATAGGTAATATTTGATTATAATATGGATGGTATTTTGTAATAATTTTTCATGTTATCAAGAGCTTTTGAATTCTACCTTTAGATAGAAATAAGAGTTTAAAATGGAATCTTTGGTTCTATTAATAAAGGATGTGTGCCATTTGTATTTTCTTGGTTTGGAGATTGTGGATTGAATTTACCTTTTGTGAGCTCATGGTGCTGATTTATTTGATTGTGTTGGGACTATGGAGGATCTTAAATTGGGAGATGGTTATCATAGTTCCTAGAGAGCTTGGTTACATAGTTTCAGTGGGAGCTTTGGCAATGATGTGGATTCATGATTTGATGATGGATTTTTATCTTCATGTGATTGGAGATGTTTTTCTTAGTTTAGAGTATTCCTATTATTATGTCATGATGTACTATTGATTCTGGATTAAAGTTTTGACATGATATAGATTCTCTTGAGACCATGATATGTTCTTTTAGAGTATATGATCTTCCTTTGAGGAGATGCATTTGAAGTTTGCATGGATTTATGGGTGGATTCTCATGGAGACTAGAGAGACTTGGGTGAGGCTAAGAGATCTCTTATTTTATGGGATTATATGTTGAGATAGTTTTTTATGATGGGTAAAACAAGTTTTGATGGGGCCCCAAAACCCAGTACATACATTTTTGAAGGGATCCTAAACCCTATCCAAAGCAAGCAAGCTGCGAACAGATAAAAATCAGCAAATCATCTACAGCCAAACAACAAAATCCATCAAAGATCAACAAGACAACATACGCGGTAAATAGATATCAAGAAGAAAAGGGACCTTAAACCATAAAAAATAGGTTTTGATGGTAGAAACCACCTAAATTGGTTAGGAAACAATGAAGTCAGGTTACAACAAACCATTTGTTAAGTAACAACACTGAGCCCAACAAATCTAGACTTCCCACCTCAATAGGGAAGCTAGAGAGAAATAAAAAAACACTAATAACCATCCACCTCCTTGCATATCCATCCCACATGAAAAGACAACCCAATCTCCTCCTCAATAGGAGAGGGCTCCCTTCTAATGAAGAGGAAGAAAAAGAAAGCCTTACCACCAAATCCCCCCTCTCCTACACACACGAGTTCCACCTCAATAGAAACAAGTATCAAGGAAGAGAACTTCCTGCCAATTCTACAACGACCAACTTGACCTCAAAAGGAGAGGGCTCCACCTCAAAAAGAGTAGTCTTCATGTCCATAGAAGACACCATCTATAAAACCTGGAAGAAAGAAAGAACTTTGATAGAAAGGACAATCACATCCTCCTTTGGCATGGTAAGGTATCAGATCTTGAAAGAAGAAACAACCATCAACATTAAACACAACCACGATAGATCCTTCAGAATAAACCATTGTGATAGCTCAATAGCAACAACATCAGCCTTCTCAAGAAGCAAATACATCAAGGTTTTCCAAAACAACCTTGAACACCTCCAAGCCAACAACACCCTTATAGAAAAAAGGGAAAAAAAATCCCCCATAAAGACCTTCAAATAGAGGACTAGAAAGACCACCTCCAAATAGAAAAAGTGCCAAAAGAGACCAGAACCCAACCTCCTCAAGGACCATGAAGGGACCAAACTCACTCCCTTAAGCAAAAGAAACAACTGGGTTAGAAGTTAAAACAAAAAATTCAACCCAACCAATAACCAACAACCTCCAACATGGAAAAATTCCACCACCAACCAACCAAGACCCAAGGTCTTTGACACCAAATTGGTAGCCACTAGAAATAGAATAAGCCCTTCAAGAAAAACAACATCCTAAACCCTAAGAAACAACTTGAGAATAAGGGAAAGGAACCACTGAAGTAGATGAAAGAGAGAACCAGAATATCACTCCCCATCCCACCCAAAAAAACCAACCAATAGGTAGCAAGAAACTTTGCACTCATTTCCAAGATCAAAGAAAGGAGAAGGAAAAAATCATCCCCCAACTCGACCCTCAACACCTCAACAAGCACCATGCACAAACATGAATGGACTATCTTCCAATAGGAAGGAGGGTGAGGGGAAAAAGGGAGAAGAAGAACTGAATTAGAAAATTAATAGAGAAGCTAGTACATAGAAATCCATTGCCACAAAGAATAGAGACAATAAAGGCCATAAAGAGAACAAAGCTAATGCCAGCAAAAGTAGTAGATGACTTCCTCGAACTGTAAGAAATGCTCTGGAAAGCAGACCTATATGGAAAAAAAAAGACACTAGGCCACACAGAGGGAAAAGAAAGACCTCCAACAACCCCACAAGAGGCACCTACAACCAACAATCAATTTCCTTTGCATTTTTATCATTGTCCTCCTTAGACGCACCCTCCTCACTATTCAAACTCATCCTACCACCTGAAATCCCTCTCATCACCCTCCTTCGATCTTAACTCAAAAAGATATAGTTACTCTTTGATGAGGATTTCAATAAAAATACCTAGGATCCTACACCTAGTTATGGATGTGAATCCATTATGGACCTAAAGAGAATATTTCCATTAATTGGTGTTGTGTGCACATGACAATCTTGTATTCCACTCTTGGTCTATTTTGTAGGTGAATGATCTGAGAGGTATTACCCCTCTAAATATCATATGCATTATTTATTTCTTATCTTCTCTTCTCATATGATTTAGTATTGAATACAGAAATTTTGAGGACTTGTTAAGAATAAGATGCATGGTTATATGGATTTCCATTGTTTTCCTTTTTTCTCTTGTGCTATGGATATAGTTTTGAGGACTCATTTGGTGAACTTGGGAGTGGTGGATCCTCTTTGTTACATTATTGGTGAACCCAATGTGAACCTTCCTTTTCTCGTTGTTTTTTTTTTGAAAAAAAATATTCTCTTAGATTTGGACATGCAGCTGATAATGTGCCATGACATTATTTATTAGCTTCACGATCCAATTTTTTAGATTTCAACAAAATGGAAGGAAGAAAATTTTAAAATTTAGATATTTTAAAAATGAAAAGGATTACAAAATAACAACCTTCAATTTCCCTATGAATCTAATAGAGATATGTTATCCTAAAATTTGATTAAATTACACAAAAAATGGTACTTTAGGTAAATTATTAACCAAAAAACTGAATATGATAGTCTTGTTCTCTCCTAATATTGTGCCCCTGCTAAGTTGCATAACTTAGCATATTGGAGAAACATGGGAACTTTTCTAACATTGTGGGTCACCTAAAGTAGAAAATAACCTCCAGAGAAAGCCAGCTCTTATGGTACTCACCTAAACTACTTCTTGTTGGGAAAAGCATAAGAAAGATTACATGAAAATGAGCCTAACTCCTAAGGTGATACACCAAATTCAATTCAAGCCTATACTGTTGTCTTAACACACAATTTTCTCAATAGCTCAACTTAACTTAACAAAACTCATATATTTTAATATATCCATGCATAAGATTTTTGCAAGGAGACTTGATTCTCTTAACACTTTTGAAGGAAAAGAGTATTTTCACAACTAAAGTATTTATCTGAACTGCCGCACAGCTTACAACTTGCAAAAGTATATGTTTCTTCTGCCTAAAGGTGCTAAAATGAGACAAACGTTAAAGGAATTATCAAAACTCACAAGAAAATTCATCAATCACACACTTCACACTATGAGACAACTTCTGAGAAGGTAAAAAATGCTAAATTTCATTGATAAAAGGTGTTACAAACTCTACACATGCTTGAGATGTAGATACAATGCTATCTTTTTTTGAAAGAGCTCCAAAATAAGCTACAATACATCTTGAGAAGAAGAAAAAACTACCTCCAAAACTGAACTCTGAAGTTACTTTATGCTTTCTAATAAGCTCCACAAAGAAAGGAAACTTAAACTCCCTTGGTCATGCACAACAATAAAGCCTATTTTTTAGCCCTTCAAAAGACTCCAAAAAGGCTTTAAAATGAAGAAAAGGTCAAGGCTTGACCTCTCCTACCATAAAGGTGTTAAATGTCCAAGATACTGAAAGGGGGGGTGAATTAGTATCTTCTTAAATCTCCTAATTAGATACCATCCAATTATTCTAACACACACAATAGCAAAGATAAATAAAAGCATTAACAGAACATGGAATGACATAACACATGAACACCAAGATTTTTCATGGAAAACCCAAAATGGGAAAAACCATGGTGAGTGTTAGCTCACAATATAGTATAACTGGTTATAAAATATTACAAAATAGGTGGCTCACTGTCAGGACTCATTGTCTAAAAACAAAGGCTCATTTCCTACAAAATTACAATGACAAAAATGGCTTACAACCAAAAAATGAACTAATGGAGTACACCTAGTGAGTGTAGATTTAGTTCCAATGTAGCTCAGTAAACTGACTTGACACACTTCATCATATTCACTCTTCTTCACATTCACATTCACATCATCATAAACAACTATATTAAACTTCAAACACTATTTGATATATATATCTAATCTCTTTGCAAACATCAATTAGGTCAGCCTAATTAGATGCACTTCTTATTCACCAAAAATACCAACTATTAGATCCAATCTTTCACAAAATCTTCTCAAAAAGAAATTCACACATCCAAAACACTACATCAAGTTGGCATAGACCAAAAATAGGTCGCACATATATTTGCATGACAAAGATTAATTCACCATTCCATTAGGTCAGCCAAGGATAGACCTAATAACACATTTGAAAATACCAGTGTAATGTTGATACGCCATACGAGCATTTGGATACATGAGATCTTGAATGTACATGCTCCTGATAATTACAAACCATTTCCCAAAACCACAAGCAACAACAATCACCAGCAAAAATATGTGGACCAAAATACCAGAGGACGTAAGCAAAATACCCGTTCAGATACTGGACTAGAATACCAGAACTTCATTCTTGATCTTGTAGTTGCAATTCATATATCATGGTGACATCAATGACAACAAAATAACAAAATTAGATGTTCTTCCTCATTTTTCCAAAAATCTCCCCCTTTGTCATTGATGGCAACATGTGCCAATTTTTTTTTTTTTTACAACACTTCTCCCCCTAACACCAGCATTTCACCATTCTTCACTCCCCCTTTGACATCAAGGACAAAGGGTGTCCCAAAAACAACCGAAAACATTAAAATAAAGAAAAAATAGAAACATGTATCAACCAAAAGGTGGTGAGCCTTGAAGCTCCTTTAAAATACCTTCCCATACCGCTTTTCCATTCTCCCAACAATCCTTTGCAAAAATCAACATCTTATTCAAAGATTCCAACTCAATTAGAGTTTCTTTTGCACTATCTAAATTATCAGGAGTTAGGTTTATCTTTTCAAGTTTCTCAGTGCAAGCTAGAGCCTTGCCAACCAGAGTGAATTCAATTCTTCCAATGTCACTCAACCAATCAAATTTTCTAATAATTTCTTCCTTTTGCTTCTGCAAAACAAATAATTTTTCTTTATGCGTTGAGATTGCATTCCAAGTTGAGTTGTCTCTATCTTTAGATAGGCTATAAGTACCAAAGATGGTTGATAGTTGAGACTCAGTGGAATCCATAACAATCTTAATATTTTGAGTGGCATCCAACCACCTTAAGCAATAAGCAAGGATGGCATTAGCTTCTAACTCACAAACCTTCATGGCTTCTAGGTTCTTTTCAACTCTTGAGTGTGCAAGAGAACACTTGTCATGCAGTGCCAATAACCTTCTTTCTTCCAACTTCTCCTCAACCACTTGTTTTGATTTTTCATTAAGCCCAGAGGTATACTCCTTGAGAGAGTCTAGCAACAATCTTAGATTTTCAACAGGGGTGAGAGATGTATCAATGGATGCACCAGGTATGACTTCCTGCAATGCCCTGTGGGAATCTTCTACAAGTTATGTTCCTCTTTGATGTGCTTCCAAAATTTCCTTCCTTTTGGATGCTTGCATAGAATCTCCTAACAACACTTAATGCTTTGGAGACATCTTCTCCATATCCACCAACCCTTCAATCGTAGGAATTTGTAAAAGCTCCTAGGGAATTATCAGTTGAAATCTGATTTGCTTGGAAAGTAAGCCTTTCAGAACATTCATTATAACTGGAGGATAATTCTCTGAGAATCTTAAGTGATTTTACAATTTTCTTTTCACTTTCTTCATTTTTCTTTTCTTCCTCTCCTTTTTCTTTCTCTTCTTCCTCCTTCTCTTCTTCTTCTATTTCCTCTTCTTCCTCTTCTTTCTTCTCTTCCTCTTTATCTTCATCTTTATCTTTATCATTATTGTCCTCTTCATCATTTCCATCATTTTCATCTTTATTTTTCTCTTCCTTTGGATTGTCTTTTCCTTCTTCAGGATTGTCTTGATCATTATCTCCTTTTTCTCATTCAGTGTGCTCCAGAGGAGCATCATTATGCATCTCAAGCTCAACTTCTCCTTCATTATGCTCATCATTTTCACCATCAACATTAATTTCAACATCAAAATTCCTAGAAATATCTTCATTACCTATATCAATAGGAGTATTCTCCTCAGCTTTTTCATCATCTTCATCAGCCTTAAGCATGCCATGATTTTATGTTGTCTCCCGGATTACTTTTGTTGTTTCCTTTCTTACATTATTTCTCATCCTTTTATTTCTTGTCATTAAAATGTTTACTCTACTCTTCATCTAAAAAATGTTTGCATAGATCTTCTTCATTGATTTTAGATCATCGGGGGTCAGGGAAGACCCAATATTTTTATGTGCAACATTTCTAATTTTCTCTTCAAATACAACGTCCTCTGATCTCCTTTTCATCAAATCATCCCACATGCTTTCAGGTACATCTTTCCTTATATCATCCCATTGGACTTATAGAATGATAACATATTCAATAATAGCTAAAAGCAGAGTTTTCTTGTCTTTTCTCCATCCTTATCATAATATTCAGTTGTGGGTTGAAGCATATTCTCAAAATGTAGCAAGGAATTGGGAGTAGGTTCTAGTTTAAAGTGGGGACCAAAACATACCAGATTATCCTATTCTTCTTTCTAGTCCACAGAGGCTTCACCAGACACCTTAGTCTTCTTTGATTCTGCTTTGGTGTGCACATGTATACCAAAATCTTACTCTTCATCATCATCAGAAGATGATACAAGATGCACTCTCTTGGAACCAACAACTTCTTTAAAGAACCTTCACCATAGGGTAAACCTCCTCCTTTTCTCCTCACTAGCTTTGCATCAGGATATTCTTCCTCATCCTGATCATTTGTAATGTTGAGATTCTTCTCCCTTGTTTCTTTCTCTTTCCTTCCTCTTTTTGCAGGGGCTATTGGAGGGGCTTCTTTTCTCTTTCCAGATCTAGTAGTTGGTCTAGTGGAAACAAGAACCTTACCTTTATCAACAGTACTAGGTTCAACCTTTGCTACAGGGGTTGTAGAGGGATTTACAGAGGTGGTCCTTCCAGATCTCCTTGGGCCAAATGATCTTGCCTCCTGTTTCTCTCCCCAAGCCCTTCCAAGGGAAATTTCCTCATCAGTGAATTTGGCTTCTTTAAGCATTTTCTCCACCTTCTTTCTAATTTTAGGCTTTTGCTGCTCCTGATGAATTTCCATAGAATTTTCAGCATATGTCCCAATTTTAGGTTCGTTGAGATCCTTTAGATTCTTTACCAATAATTGCACATAACCTTCAGCTTCTTCTTTTGTCACCTCATATCATAGAGGCTGAATCTAGATGGTTCGACGTTCTACCACCATAATCATGCATTCATCAGAGGAAACATGGAATATGATTTCATCTTTATACTTCTCAATAATTTTCCTTGGAATTATTTCCCTTTCATTCATATTTCTCTTGAATACAACAAAGAATGTTGTTAGAGCATCATCTTGAGCATCCAAATTACCCATACTATGCATATAATCAAAAAATTGATGACCTACTAGTCTGGATGAGTCCCAATGTACTTCATTATTCCTTCCCAAAATTCTCTTCATGATATAAATTAGTAGACATACAATCAATGAACCAAACTTGAAAGCATACTTCCTTTCCTTTGTTGATTTCAAGTTCTCTAGCAACTGTAATCGAAGAAGCTCACAAAGATCATAATCAGCACCATTTACAACCATATCAAAACCAGTATAGATTTTTGTAGCTGAAACAAAGTTCTCTCTATTTGTGAAGTATATTTTATGTCTGATAATCATAGCTACATACTTCACAGAAGGATTAGTGATGGTTTTCATTGCTAAGGCTCTCTTGTCATATGTTGCTCTTGTAAGATCCATTACAACCTCATTCTTCATAGATTTTAACATAGGTATTGTACCTTTATCCCAGAGCCTAGTTACAGCCCTGATCAGTTCCTTAATTATCAGGTGTAGTCAGTCAGTCCACAAGAATTTATCATGGATTCTACTTAGGACTGATTTCACAAGTTTTTCATCATAGTTGAAGTTGGGATTATTCCATCTGTCTAACCTCTTTGTGACCAAGTTCGAGTACTTAGGTTTTATCAAGAAATTATCACCAGTAAGCTCTTTATCCAAAATGTTAGTCAACTTTGTGTGGTTGAATTCCTCATATTTTACATGAATATACATCCTTGTATCCTCGGTTGGCATCACTCCATGAGGGATTGACGAAAATGCACCCATGTGGTCACCCTCAAAAAATTTTGAGGAATATTTTTTATAAGAGGGCCTCGGCCTCTCTGACACTTTCATGGATACAAGAGTTTCCATTCTTCCAATTCTGAATTCATGCTACTCAAAAAACACAAAACACAACTGCTCAAAAGATTAAAATACCTTTTTCTTCACAAAGACCCACAACTAGGGTTTGCACAACATGAACTCCAATTCTCTTCAAGAATGCTCCAAATATCTCTTCGACTTCTTCAAATGCAAGAATGATCAAAATTCCTTAAACATTTCCTTTATAAAACAATGATCTACCCTAATTCACATTAAATGCGGTAGATTTCAAAAAGATGCTAAAAACTCTTCTCTTTTGCTCAGAAAAACCCTAATTCACTCTGTAAAAGATCATCCCTTCATATTTTCTTTCAGTTCCTTTTCCAAAACCTCTACAAATTCATTCTTCATATTTCATCCTCATGTCAGCCTCTGACACACTATCTATCAAGGGGTTCTCACAATTTTTTGATAATGCTCCCCCTACGACCTTGCTAGGTCTAATTTCCAAATAAATCATTTGTACCAAATGAGGGCACAAACTCATTAGTAGTCTCTAGTTCTTCTTCTTTTCTCCAAATCTTATTCATTTATTGCTTAATCTCATCTTTGTCAAATTTCTTCACAGATTCACTCTTTTCTACCAGATTGTTCTCCTTACTCTTCTTGCTTCTGCAAACTCTTGAAACATGTCTTAGTTTGTTGCAGCTATAGAATTCAATATTTCTCTAATTAGATTGACCTCCACTGATTCTTGTGTTGCATTGATTAGATTTATGTCCATAATTTTTGCAAGTATAGCAATAGCCATTAACGGATTGATTCATTCTTCTACCATTAAAATGATTCATCATCAAGGTTTTGCATTCACTTTCCCTATGTCCAATTCTTTTGCATGCAAAACATTGACTAGTAAAAGGACCAGGGAACATATTCATCTTGATCCTACATTTTTTTGCCTTGTGACCAAATTTGTTGCATGAAAAACAAGTTCCATTAAAAGAATGATACCTTTGTGCATTACGTTGTCTCACCGGAGGTATCCTAGCAAAGTTCCTTGTAATTCCTTTCTACTTTCCTTTATTCTGAGTCTTTTGATTTTCCACGGCTTTAGAACTTTCACCGAAATCATTTCCTAGACCACCTTTTTGTTTACTTGGCTTTTATCCTACAATTAATTCATCAAGCCTATCTAAGCTAGATTTGAAATTGTTTTCACTAAGTTTTTCCTTCTAAAGATCCACTTTCTGGTTCACAACTTCTTGTTCAAGCTTGGTGCAATCTTTAGACTTGCTCTGTATCAGCTTGTTCATACACTCTTCAATTTTTTTCTTCTCCTCTACTTTTACTTTCAAACTGGAAATGTCTTCATTAGACTTCTTCAACTGATCAATTACTTCCTTATGTCTATCTTTGAAACTTTTCAATTGCTCCTTTAATTTCTGGACACAATCATTCGCATCTTCAATATTCTCTTTCAGATCTCTATTTTCTCTTTCAAATTTATCAAGATCCTCAAGGGTAGTCTGAAGCTCTCCTTTATCATTCATTTCTTCCATCTTTAGGGTCTCCCTCAAGCTATTAAGCCTATCCGTAGGAACCAAGCTCTAATACCAATTATTAAATTTCTAAGATATTGAGAGGGGGGGTGAATCTGTATCTTCTTAAATCTTCTAATTAGATACCATCCAATTATTCCAACACACACAATAACAAAGATAAACAAAATCATTAATGGAACATGGAATCACATAACACGTGAACACTAGGATTTTTTTTGGAAAAACCAAAATGGGAAGAACCATGGTGAGTGTTAGCTCACAATATAGTATAATCAGTTATAAAATATTACAAAATGGGTGGCTCATTGCTAGGACTCACTGTCTAGAAACAAAGGCTCACTACCTACAAAATTACAATGACAAAAATGGCTTATAGCCAAAAAACAAACTGATGGAGTAAACATAGTGAGTGCAGATTCAGTTCCAATGTAGCTCAACAAATTGGCAAGACACACTTCATCATATTCACTCTTCTTCACATTCACATTCACATCATCCTACACAACTATATTAAACTTCAAACACTGTTTGATATATATATCTGATCTCTTTGCAAGCATCAATTAGGTCGGCCTAATTAGATGCACTTCTTATTCACCAAAAATACCAACTGTCAGCTTCAATCTTTAACAAAATCTTCTCAAAAATAAATTCACACATACAACACGCTACATCAATTCGACATACACAAAAAATAGGTTACACATATATCTGTATGACGAAGATTAATTCACCATTCCATTAGGTCAGCCAAGGATAGACCTAATAACATATTTGCAAATACCAATGTAATGAGGATACACCATAGGAGCATTTTGATACGTGAGATCTTGAACGTGCATGATCTCAAAGATTACAAACCATTTCCCAAAACCGCAAGCAATAGTAATCACCAGCAAACAGATGTGGACCAAAATACCGAAGGATGTAAGCAAAATACTAGTTCAAATACTGGACCAGAATACTGGAACAACTTCAGTCTTGATCTTGTAGTTGCAACTCATATATCACAATGACATCAATGACAACAAAATAACAAAATGAGATTTTCTTCTTCATTTTTCCAACAAAAGGCACTTAAAAATGCTCCTAGATGCCCTCAAAATGCTTCAAATTGGTCAAAACAACCTCCTATATTCTCTCCACTTGTTTGCTAACCTCTCAAACCTCCCATATATGCTTGGCACACATAAATCTTCACCCCTTTGACTCATCATTTAGAAAAATTCCTCTTTAGCTTTGCACTTATAACATTATTTAAAGTGACTTATAAATCATCACTTAAATAAAGTTTTGCATTTTTCAATTTGATGCAAAATAAAGAAAGAGACTTGACCATGTTTTGGTTACATATACTAAAAGGGACATTTGATAATCTTTTAAAGTATGAAAGGAAGGCATAAAAGCATAAATAAATTTTTAAGGAAAAAATGCCTAAGTGATAGTCGGCCAAAGCTAGGGTTAAAACCCTAACACAAAATACCATGTCCAAAACATTTCACTTCACCCATTTTGACTTTGCATCTTTTGAAAAATACTCAAGCCGCCAAAAAGGGCTTCACTTGGTGCTTTCATGGAGGTTTTGACCTGGAAGTTTCATGCATATTCCTGAAGGTTCTCATGGTGGATTCTGGAAAATATAGAGGCTACTATTTAAAAATCTCATGCCAAAATGGCAACACCGAGCTTGGGTAAGCTTTGTATGTGTTAAATTTGCACTTCCTTTCCATTTTCTTTCAATAAAATGCTCATTTTGAGCTCAATAAGTGCAAAAATGATGGATATGTTTTTACTTTTTGTGCATTTTCTAACTGTCATTCACTCTGTGAAGAAGGCATTCTTTATTTTGTGAAGAAATAATACACTCCCTTTTCTTATTTGGCATATAAGCTTACTGAGTTCCATATTCTTGTAAATAAAGAAAATTCATTGTATTCCATGGCTATGGCTTTGCAATCTCCTTATGGGTATCAAGGGATTTGTCTATCTAGGTTGTGACTTTTCCTTTGCATATTCACTAACCAAAGGTTCTCCATACTCTATTTTGGGTGTCTTTTTCTTTGTAACCTCTGTTAACTTGGCTTTTCTATACTTAGTTATATTTAAAACCCTAAGATTAACCTGATGATCCTATAGAGTTTCACTTTGACATAAAGGAAAACACTTGCATTTGATTGTATGAACACATTCTAAAATTAGAGAACATCCATTTTGATAGTGATTTTACTCTGTGAGAAAATTCCATTATCTTTTCAGAGAGACAAAGTTGAACTCGCTAACCTTAGCATCTGGTTTCTTATTTGAGTACTTCATCTAAAGCAAGTAACTCTCCTTTTGCTCCTGAAATCACTATTCAAAGTCCCTTTTTCTATCCTATATTCTTCAATACATGTCTCTATCAGCTAAACCCTTATTTCCATCTTCAATTGCATCTGCACTATTTTAAGATTCTAGAATATCTTATTTGGCAGAAATAAAAGCTTCTACAAAAGAACCTTAATGTTACTACTTGTCCTCTCAAGATGACTGTCAAAACTCCTTTAAATTTCTCTTCAGGATAGTCATCAAAAGCTAGTGACATAAAAGGTCACTGTCATCTCTTGACAACTTGACCATGCATGAAATTGACCTGTGTAGTGATGTTGAAGAATTATTTCCTTATCATTTCCATAGAACAAATGCCTCCTTTAATTTGCTACCCTGAAATTTTATGAAAACCATTCAACATGGTTCAATATCTCCTCCAAAGTTTTTTATCTCTTTGTATTGGATCACAATCCTTTGAGGCATTCTATTAAATAATATGTCTACCTTTTAGAGGCCATGGTCCATTACTCATTACTACTTCAATTTCTCAATTATCTTGAGGGTAGTTACAATCCATTGGCAGTTACAATCTTTATCAAATGAGAGCATGTTGCTCAAATTCATTACTAAACAACTATGGTATCATGATTGCAATTTAGAATCAAGCCTATAGTCTCAAATCTCTCTCAATTAGCACTCCTCCAAAATCTTCATACTTGGCAATGGCTTGCTTGTTTATGAAGCGTGATGTATTTGAGTTCTCCATAGTTGAATTCAATGTTACACTATCATGAAAGACCATTTCTTCACAAAGAACACAAACAGTCCATAGTGTTCTCAATCCAAGTTCTTTAGGTCTCTCCAATCCCTCTAAAAAAAAACCTCCTAGATCATGAGTGTGAAGCCCAAGTAAATGTCTAATACCATGTCGCACGAACACTACCCCCCTCACTTGACAATCAAAGATAATTTTTCTTTCATCGTTTGATGTCCTTCTAGTGCAAGTAATGGTTTCCACTGTCATGTGATGACATGTACTATATGATAGATTTGGGATTGCCCCCCTATTACTTGAAGAGCACTATCATCAGGTTATCAATAAGACTATCTTTTGAATAGTCTTTGTGACTAATTCTATGCATAGGATCACTGCCTCCTTACTCAATTGAACAAGTATTTGTCATTTACGAGAGTGACTTACTATTTCACTATCATGAGTGATATGTACTTGTTCAATTGATGAAAAATGAGATGAATTTACATTCTTACCCCTCTTAAAACACTAGAGTGTAGCATGTTGGGCTCAACCATTTTAGGAGCCCATTTTACTGAACATGCTATGATGTCAAATAAAAATGACCAAGCATTGAAATTTCACCTATTCCTGTACAGTGAATAAACATGTTAGATAAAATAATGAGGCATGATATATGATGGATGTTGATGATAATCCTCTACTTTCTTGGTCTTTGTGATATCACAAACTATTTCAATGCTTTATGAGAATAGACTATATATTTGTTGATGTGGCATATGTAGAGATTATGGGTCCCGAGCTTTATCACAACCACTCTCATCTTATGTAGGCATTTCTGGAGAAATGGAGCAACCTTCTAGAGGACTTAGGAGCACTCATGAGCTAAAACAAAGATGCAGCCATTCAACTTGGGATTCAACATTCAGTCTATGACGAATCCCTACTCTTTCCATATGCTTTTTCCTTTTTGTATCTTCAAATATATAGTTTACTCTTTTTATTGTGTTGAAATAGTCATTCCCACGGCTTGTGTGAGACATCATACACTTGTGATTATCAATAAAGACAACTTTTATGCAAAAAATTTTCACTCTCTTCTCTTGTATACATTTGCATAATGGAATGCAATCTATTTGATAATTCTTTTGTGCATATGAATGAAACATAACAGTTTTAAATGTGTACCTTTTATCTTTGTTTTGCAAACACTATCTTAGCTCTACCTAGAAGCTAAATTTGGTAACATTTTGGGCGACATCTGCTAAATATTTTCCTGCTAAACATCCTAACTAGTTGCCTGAAGCTATCCGTTGGGCATGCAGTCAATAGAAACCTGAGAAGACTTGAAAAAAAATCTTGTATATTGTTGTAACTCATCAAAATAGTGCATGACACCTTGAAAACTTATTCCATCTACCCAAAACTCAATACAAACTGACTAATTGTGCAAGACAACACTTAGAGGAATGAAAAACTAAACTGAAGCCTAATCTAACCTACTCTAAATAGTAAAGAGGCTAGTCAAACAAACCCATTAACTGGTTTTCTAAAACAACTTCCTTTCTTTATGAGCTTACAATCCTTCACATGCTTATGAGCAACTAAGAGGAGGTAGAGAAATGACAAAATTTCAACTAGTTTCTACCATACCTATTTGAAAATGAAAATGCCTCCACTTACCTCCTCATCTTGGTCAAACAAACTATTGTTTCAAAGTTGATGGATAGGTTGAATGCTTTCATCTCCAATTGCATTTTTATGCTTGGGTGCAAGAATAACTTGTGAAACTTTAGTGGCCTCCAGTCTTGCTAGGTGTCTAATAGGACAACCTCTTGAAAGGTTAAACTCAGAGATATCCCTTCTAGTTTCTTGTTTATGATTTTTTACAAACACCTCTTGTGATTGTTTTGGACAAAATGAAGAAATTTATACCTCTTATTCCTACTGCTCATGATTTTCATATTCTATAGATGTTGTTTCACCTTTTGATTGTGAAAAATATAGCTCAACGTTATCTTCAAACTGGTCCTCTTTGTGGCAGCCCTCTTGAGGAAACAAAACATGAATGTGCTCCTCATGTTTTTTTACTTCTTCCTTCTACTCAAACACTTTTCCAAGCTTGTGAACTTGTTGTTCTGATTTATCATGATTGGCAATGTCTTCCAATAGGTTTGATTCTTTGTCATCCAATTTGGAGACAAAAGCTTCGAGGTCATCCCAAATGAATCTTCCTCACACTCTTCATGAGATTCTGATGAAGGAGGACTATTTTCTACCTCATAATAGCTCCCAGCCAGCTACGTAGGCTCCATGAAAGGATTACTTTAACACTCTTCAACTTGATCCAAGTCCCCATTATTAGATTGCTTAGCTTCAATCAGAAACTCCCATATTGTTGAGCCTATTCTTGTTGTTCTAAAACTATTGTCAGTAAAAATAGAATCACACCCTCTTCATCATTTTGAATGAAAGAAGGTAACTCATCATTACAAGTTGTGAACTTCTCTTCTTCATCAGCCTCTTTCATCTTTTCACCCTGAAGTCCTATTATAACATTTTTACCATTTTTATCAAAACAAGGAAGATCATAAGTTAGAGCACTCAAAGATACATCTTGAAAGGTCTTTTCTTATCTAATATTCTCCTATTCTAATCCATACTTCTCTATAGCTATTTGCAATAGGTTTGCATCTCTAGCCTCCTCCATGGTGAGTGAGTTTTCCTAATCAAGGGTTTTCTCTTCTTCTACTTTATATATGCTAGATCATGGTTCCATTTGTATGGTTGGTGGAAGAACCTCACAAGGTGGAGTAGATGGCCCTTTCCAAATGGGAATCTTAAGGGTAGAAAGCTGCTTGAAACTTGGAATTTCAAACATTGGGTAACACTCATTAGTAGGCTCACTATTCGGCATTATGGACTACTCTTGGTTATGAATTGGTTATTGGATTGAAAGAGCACTACTAAAACTTGGAATTTTGACACAAGGAGGCTTACTTGAGGACTCAAAAGGTTTATCTTGCTTAAAACTAGTGATTTCAGACTTGGAAACCTCTTCATTCAAACGATGATTCATCATTACAGGAAGAGTTGGACTGAAACTAGGAATGCAATGGGTTCACTGGGTTGCATACCTTTGTACTTGTGCAAGCAAATATTTTATTTGTTCTTCTTTGGCTACAACTTTTCCAACAAGAATCTCCCGCTCATAACTTTATACCTCCACCTCCCTCTAATGAATATGAGCTTGATGAACAAGCTCTTCCTTATGCATATTATACTAGGTTTCTCTATCTATTTTTGAAAATTTCCTTTAGAAATCCAAGATCAAACTCTTAATGCTACCCAAATCAGTATCATTTTAGGACTAACCATGGAGGTTGGATCTTTGATTTAAAGCATAATGGGTTTCACAAGGCTTACTATAGGCATGAACAGGTTGCAAACAAGGATAAGCAAGAGTGGTTTGAAAATGATCCTATTGGTAATGATGATTGCAATGAGGAGAAAGGTTGTTTGGAGTCCAAAAGCATGAATTTTCATGAAATGGAGGAGAATAACCATTATGGTGTTGATACTAGACATTGCAAGGGTAAAACATGAAGTATAGGCAAGTCTAGATAGAAAAATTGGAATGAAAATAGACAAGGTCTTGAAACATTGGAAAGTGGGTCAAAATACCAATTAGAGTCGCCAAGTGCTAAGAAAAGACTTCAAATGATAAAAAAATAAAGAGTAGCACCAACCTCATTTAGTTGTAGGTATCTAGATTGCTAAATTTAGCAAATATATGATTGGAGTCGCCATGGTGTTGTTTTTACTTCCTCCAAAGGCTAGTAATACTAAGAGAAACAACAAATATTTCAGTATTTTGATAACAAGTTCATCGAACTAGTCCCACCAGGCATGCCAAAAATTGTTGTCTCCTAATATTGTTCCCCTACTAAGTTGTAGAACTTAGCATATTAGAGAAACATGGGAACTTTTCTAAGGATGTGGGTCACCTAAACTAGAAAAGAACCTCCAAAGAAAGTTGGCTCTTATGGTACTCACCTAAAATACTTCTTGTTGGGAAAAGGGTAAGAAAGATTGCATGAAAACGAACCTAACTCCTAAGGTGATACACCAAATTCGATTCAAGCCTATACTATTGTCTTAACACACAATTTTATCAATAGCTCAACTTAACTTAACACAACTCAGATATTTTAATATATCCATGCATAATTATTTTTCAAGGAGGCTTGATTCTCCTAACACTTTTGAAGGAAAAGAGTTCTTTCACAACTAAAGTATCTATTTGAACCACTGGACAACTTAAAACCTACCAAAATATATGTTTCTTCTGCCTAAAGGTGCTAAAATGAGACAAACATTAAAGGAATTATCCAAACTCACAAGAACATTCATCAATCACACACTTCAGACTATGAGACAACTTTTGAGAAGGTAAAAAATGCTAAATTTCATTGATAAAAGCTGTTACAAACTCTGCACATGCCTAAGATTTAGTTAAAATGCTATCTTTTTTCTGAAAGAGCTTCAAAATAAGCTAAGATACATCCGAAAAAAGAGAAAGAACTTCCTCCAAAACTAAACTTTGAAGTTACTTTATACTTCTCAAGAAGCTCCACAAAGAAAGGAAACTCAAACTCCCTTGGTCGTGCACAACAATAAAGACTACTTTTTATCCCTTCAAAAGACTCCAAAAAGGCTTTAAAATGAAGAAAAGGTCAAGGCTTGACCTCTCCTACCATAAAGGCACTTAAAAATGCTCCTAGATGTCCTCAAAGTGCTTCAAATTGGTCAAAACAACCTCCTATATTCTCTCCACTTGTTTGCTAACCTCTCCAACCTCCCCTATATGCTTGGAACACATAAATTTTCACCCCTTTGACTCATCATTTAGAACAAATACTCTTTAGCTTTGCACTTATAACATTATTTAAAGTGGTTTATAAACCATCACTTAAATAAAGTTTTACATTTTTCAATTTGATGCAAAATAAAGAAAGAGACTTGACCATGTTTTGGTTACATATACAAAAAGGGACATTTGATAATCTTTTAAAGTATGCAAGGAAGGCATAAAGCATAAATAATATTTTAAGGAAAAAGTCCCTAAGCAATATTCAACCAAAGCTAGGGTTAAAACCCTAACAAACCGCAACCAAAACATTTCACTTCACCCATTTTGACTTTGAATCTTTGGAAAAATACTCAAGCCACCAACAAGGGCCTCACCTGGTGCTTTCATAGAAGTTTCAACCTAGAAGTTTCATGATTATTCTTGAAGGTTTTCATGATGGATTCTAGAAAATCCAGAGGCTACTCTTTACAAATCTCATTCCAAAAAGGCAACATCGAGTTTGGGTAAGCTTTTGTATGTGTTAACTTTGCACTTCCTTTTCATTTTCTTTCAATAAAATGCTCATTTCAAGCTCAATAAACGCAAAAATGATGAATACATTTTTCCTTTCTATTCATTTTCTAACTATCATTCACTCTGTGAAGAAGGAATTATTTATTTTGTGAAGAAATAACACACTTCCTTCACTTCTTTGGCATAGAAGATTCATGAGCTCCATATTCTTGTAAATAAAGAAACTTCATTGTATTCCATGGCTACGGCTTTGCAGTCTCCTTGTGGGTATCAAGGGCTTTGTTTATCTAGGTCTTGACTTTGTCTTTGCATATTCAGTAACCAAAGTTTCTCCATACTCTATTTTGGGCATCTTTTTCTTTGCGACCTCTGTTAACTTGGATTTTCTATACTTTATTCTATTCAAAACCCTAAGATAAACTTGATGATCCTGTAGGGTTTCACTTTGATTGAAAGTAAGAAACTTGCATTTGATTGTATGAACACATTCTGAAATTAAAGAACATCCATTCTAATAGTGATTTTACTCTATGAGAAAATGTCATTATCTTTTATAGAGAGAGAATTGAATGCACTAACCTTAGCATCTAGTTTCTTATTTTAGTGCTTCATTTGAAGCATGTAACTGCCCTTTTGCTCCTGAAATAACTATTCATAGTCCCCTTTTGATGTTATATACACTTTAATACATGCCTCTATCAACTAAGTCCTTATTTCCATCTTTAACTACATCTGCACTATTTGAAGATTATAGAACATCTTATTTGGCAGAGATAAAAGCTTCTACAAAATGACCTTAATATTACAACTTGTTGTCCTCTCAAGATGACCGTCAAAACTCCTTCAAATTTCTCTTCAAGCCAATCATCAAAACCTAGTGACATAAAAGGTCGCTTCCATCTCTTGACAACTTAATCATGCATAAAATTGACCTATGTATTGATGTTGAAGAATGCTTTCCTTATCATTTCCATAGAACAGATGCCTATTTTCATTTTCCACCCTAACATTTTATGAAAACCATTCAACATGGTTCAATATCTCCTCCAAGGTTTCTTATCTCTTTGTGTTGGATCACAATCCTTTGAGGAAATCTATCAAATAATATGTCTTCCTTTTAGAGGCCATGGTCCATTACTCATTACTACTTCAATTTCTCAAGTATCTCGAGGGTAGTTACAATCCATGATCTACAATTACAATCTTTATCAAATGAGAGCATGCTACTCAAATTCATTTCTAAACAACTATGGTATCATGACTGCAATTTAGAATCAAGCCTATATTGCCACATCACTCTCAATTAGCACTCCTCCAAAATATTGAGACTTGGCAATGGCTTGCTTGTTTATGAAGCATGATGTATGTAAGTTCTCCATAGTCAAGTTCAATGTTACACTATTATGAATGACCATTCCTTCACAAAGAACACAAACAGTCCATAGTGACCTCAATCTAGGTTCTTTAGGTCTCTCCAATACCTCTAAAAAAGTCACCTGGATCATGAGTGCGAAGCCTAAGGAAATTTCTAATACCATGTGGCACAAAGACTGCCCCCCTTACCTAAAAATCAAAGATTATTGTTCTTTCATTGTTTGTTGTCACTCTAGTGCAAGTAATGGTTGCCACTATCATGTGATGGCATGCACTGTATTATAGATTTGGGACTCCCCTATTTCTTGAAGAGAACCATCATCAGGTTATCAATAAAAATATCTTTTGAATAGTCTTTGTGACTAATTCTATGCATAGGATCATTTCCTCCTTACTCAATTCAATAGGTATTTTTCATTTAGGACAATGACTTACTACCTCACTATCATGAGTGATATGTACTTGTTCAATTGATGAAAAATGAGATGAATTTACATTCTTACCCCTCTTAAAACACAAGAGGGAATCATGTTGGGATCAACCCTTGTAGGAGCCCATTTTACTCCACATGCTATGATGTCAAATAAAAATGATCAAGAAATGAAATTCACCTATACCTACACAGTGAACAAACATGTTAGATAAAACAATGAGGTACAATATATGATGGAATTTGATGATAATCATCTACTTTCTTGGTCTTTGTGATATCCCAAACTATTTCAATTCCTTATGAGAATAGACTTGATATTTGTTGATGTGGCATATGTAGAGATTAGGGTTCTCGAGCTCTAACACAACCACTCTCATCTTACGTAGGCACTTCAAGAACCTTTTGGAGGACTCAAGAGCACTAGGGAGCTGAAACAAAGATGCAACTATTCAACCTGGGATTCATCATTTAGGAAATGATATATCCCTAATCTTTCCATATGATTTTTCCTTTATGTATCTTCAAATTCATAGTTTACTCTTTTTATTGTGTTGAAATAGTCATTCCCATAGCTTGTGTGGGACACCGTACATTTTTTATTATCAATAAAGATAACTTTTATGAAAAATTTGTTCACTCTCTTCTCTTGTATAAATTTGCATAATGGAATGTAATCTATTTGATAATTCTTTTGTGCATATGAATGAAACATAGTATAATTAAATGTGTACCTTTTATCTCTTTTTTTCAAACACTATCTCAGCTCTACCTAGAAGCTAAATTAGGTAACAAGACTTATATTTCTTCCAAAAAAAAATTACAATGTTCTCTTATGTCTAGAAGGCTATGGTGATATCTCCTTGATTCCTAAAGGTTATTATAACAAATAATTCCTTATAATAGCATAAAACACCTTTGAAAATAACTTGAATCAACAAAAATGTCTTATTAAAGAAAAAAACACCTTTAGAAATACCTTCTAATAACAAAGATGCCTTCACTAGTGTCGTCTACTTCAAGAAACAAACACCTTCAATAGTGTCTTCTATTTCAAAAAATTCCTTCAACAATTTGAATGTGAAACACAACCAAAGAGGAATAATGAAAAATGGAAAAAGCCTATGCTCTAATACCAATTTTAGGACCAAGAATGTAATGCAAAATAAAATTGATAAATTAATGGTACTTAGACAACAACAAAAAATTCAATGAAAGATTCACCCATTCAATCAAAATATACATATTTAACAATATGAAAATGAATGTTCAATTCATCTTCTTGTGTAGCTAGAAAATGTAAAATATAAAATATTATCCTACTAGACTCCTAAGATTATGTACATTATTGTTACACCAAGTAGTCAACATAAAATAGAGAACTCATAAAATACATCTAGGATTTACAAACATCTTTTTACAAGATTTAAGACCTTTATCACAAACAGGAGAAGCTAAACTCCTGACAAAAAGAACCTATGTATGTAACATTATATCATAACACCCATCCCCCATCCCACGTGCTGGACAAAACGCCTTGATGGATGGGAAAAATGCACTAACAAAAATACTTGATGAAACATGCTAATGGACGAACATTTAAGGTGCATTTCATCACCTGTCCCATCACTAGAAAAACGTGGTAGCACCGATGAGTTTTCAAAATCATATTTTGGAATGGAAAAGAAGCCCAAAACGTGGTCATTTCAAATCATAATTTGGAAATAGAAAAAAGCTCAAATTGTCACCATTTTGGCCACCATTTTTGACATTAACATTTGGAGGTTGTTGGAGAGCATGGAAATGAGTTACAGAAATTTAGAGGCTGAAGCAGAGTGGCCATTCTCCATACCAAAATGCATTTGATAGGCATGGGAAGCTAGCTAACTAGAAGGTATGTATATCTACTAGAAATATATGTCATTTTTCCATTCTTCCTAACAACTGTGAAGAAATGAATGGCTATTCATTATGAAGATGGATTTTCCTTGGGAAAAGAGGTTTTCATTTGAAATGCAAAGATTTTTATGTGTTTTTATGTTGAGGGTTTTTTAATTTTGGTTTCCTCTCATCTGTTGGTTTTGAATTTTTTTCATTTGAATGTTTTCACAATACAAAAATTTAAGAGGAAGCTGAATGAAATAACTAACAACCTTGTGGAAAT
>VDFB02076789.1:0-14573 GCA_007258455.2 Sequoia sempervirens | reverse complement strand
CCGCTTTTCTCCCATAATTTCTCGCTAAATTTGGATTTTTTTTTCCAAACTGATTTCGACCCAGATCGTCATTTTCCTCCGCGAACAAAACCCATGTCTTCGATTTTTCAAAATCGATTTTTGATTTTTACCCTGACACTTCCGGAGGCCATAACTTTTGACTCGGGTGTCCATTTGAGCTGAAATTTGACAGGTGGTTGCGTTATGAGCTAACGAATGGATTCCCAACAGTTTTGTAAAAATTGGTTGGACTCTGTTTTGACCCATTTTTGGGGCCTCAAAGTTTCATCTTGACCCCCAAAATCCCAATTTAGTGTTTTTTGAAAAATTATTTTTGCTCATAACTCAACATGCATATCTCGAATCTGGGATGTTAGTTGGCAATTCATCCTATCTCACCAATGGGTATTTCTTGGAAAAAATTCGGAATCTCAAACATACGACCATGAAGTTTCCTAAAATGGCAAAATTTGACAATTTTTTGAAAATTGCCAAATCGGGAAAAATCTGCTTGTCAACACCTTACATCCCTTAAAGCCCCGGAACTCGGTGTAGAATCAATTCAATCATATCCTTCAATCATTTTGGTCTCCAATCCAATCCTAATCTGAGCTTTAATCTTATCCCAATCTGAGCTTAGCCAAACCCCTAATCCGGGCTTTCATCCATCTGCAACAAAGTCTTAAGGTCCCTCCCTCCATCTTCTTCAATTTTGTCCCTTTTCATCCATTCTAATCAATCTATTCACTCATTTGCTTCGAACTTTCATCTCAACACTTCATCGAACCTCCTATCATCTCAACACTTCATCGAACCTTTTTCTCAGCCAAATCCTTATCCCTCTATCCAATCCACCCAAACAATCATTTTTCCTCCCCCATCCCTATCCTATATCTTTATCCAATCTTCCATCTTTATCCTCATCCCATCTCCTAATCCCTTGTCATTGGTATCTAGCTATAGGCTTTACCCCATGCAATCCAATGTCATCCATCTTATCGTCATCACTTCTGCTTCTTTTGCACATCTTTTCTATCTCATCATTCATCATTTCACCATTCATCTATATGGCATGTCATTTTCCCACTTCATCTTTGATGATTTGGCTAACTATCCCATCCCTGAGCTTTCTATAGTCACTATCGTCCAACATCATCTATCTTATCACTTCATCATTCATCTATCTTGTCCCATCGTGTCGGTCCAATCATTTTATCCCCTTATCTAGGGTCATCTCATCCTCTTTCATCCATCATTTGTTGTCGGTCTTTAGTCGAACTACGAGGGCTCTGCGCTTTCACGTAGGCAAGGCTAATCTTTGATCGGCCCCCGAGCCCCTAGGTCTTTAGGTTGTATCAGTCCCATGTCTTGTCTCCCTTGTGTCGTGTCATCAAGCTATGCCCTTATCTAGCCAGTTCTTCACAAATGAGATCCACTTGTATCATGAAATCCAATCAATTTTTGAACATCTTGCGTCATAACGATCTTTTAGTTTCATATCCATCATCTTTGGTCTCAACAGGATGCATCCTTCCTAACAGACCTCATCAATCCCATCCATCTCCTTGATCCTATAGCAAAGGACATTTGAAATTGATTGCAATCTTTTGATGCTTTTGGATTTTGTTTATCATTTAAGCTCCCTATCATCACTTGTCAAGACCGCCATAATCCATCATATTATGGTGTGTTTTGATTGGTCAACATAGGGGCATATCTTGATCTTTTTATGTCTATTTTTGTCTTCTTGGTTGTCCCACGTAGTACCCACCAAGATCCCTGAGGTCTTGTGTTATGCTGGGGCATCCTTTTGTGCTTGTGGTTATCTCCATACCGGGTCCGACCAAGGTCTTTGTGACTTTGGGGTGTTGGGATAGCCTTGTTGTCTGTTGTGTTTGTTTTATGCATTAGACACTAATTCGCCTTGGTTCTTCATACCTTGGTGTCTTGTGTTTGATGCTATAGCAAAAACCAGTGCTCCAAAGATGATAAATTGCATTTAGAATTGCATCTCATTCTCCATTCTATCGTCTTGCATATATCCCCCCATCCATTCATCATTCATCCTTCATCCTTATCTCTATCCAATCTCCATCCATTCCACTTAACCTGAATCACCTAATCATATCCTTGGTCTTGTCCCCAGTCTCGTTACTATCCTTGACCCCCAATCATCATCATCATCCATTATGATCATTCCCTATCCCTTCGGTGTTGTTTTGGGATGTATCCTTCCCTCATCAACAACACTTTCATCATCATCGGGAGGTATTCCTCCCTATCCTTTTGTGGTGTTTTGGGATGTATCCTTCCCTCATCAATACCACTCAGTGGGATGTATCCTTCCCTATCCTCATATTGTCTTGGGATCTTTAATTCCCTCATTGACAACCCTCCATCCATCATCAACCCATTTTGACTTATACCTTGACTGGGGCAACATCACCTTTTGTCCTCCAATCTATTTGTGCTTCACCCATTTCCATGTCACTTACTCTCTTCCCCATCACCTTGCATCATCTTCCTCATCTCCCCTTGCATCACATCATCTATTTCGAGAGCACACACGTGTTCTCTGCAACCAGCATGTCCTCTCGAGGGGGCATCCTTCATCCCTAATTTTCATTATTTTTCTTTTTCCCTTCCTAGTCACTCCTTTGGATGACTGGGGCATCTTTTCCAATCTAACCATCTTCTTCTAGGTTCTATATTTTAATATTCTTTGAAATGATGCTACTTCGTAACACCATCTCAAAGAGGGGAAAAATGTAGACATCCAAATTTGGACACCTAATTTATCCAAATTTGTCACTTTTCTTCTAAACATCCTCTTATCCAAGTTAATTAAATAATATTACTATTATTTAATTAATATCTTTAATTTCTTAGTTCCCTAAGGTATTTAATTAATAATTAAATACCTTACCCTCCTTAATCCTCTTTTCATCAAATAAATTAAATAAATATTACATTTATTTAATTCCTCACATGTCATTTTCATCTAATCCTAATCCATCTTCTTAATCTTTCATTAAGGATGTGCACATGCCTAATCCTTGATTAGGATGTGTCACATCCTCCAACTTTGGCAAGTTGGCTTTTAATCCTAATTAGCCCCTTAATTATCCTCTAATTACTTATTAATTAAGCCTAATCATTCTCCAAGGAATTTTTAATTCCTTTTTATTTGTCCTAGATTCCCCTCCTTTATATGTGAATTTTTAATTCACATTCCATCCTTCCAAGGCTTCTAGAACCTTAGACTTGTCACAATCTCCACATGTGACCCACCTTGGACTTGTCACAATCTCCACATGTGACCAAGTCCCACCTTTTTGGAGCCCACCTTTTACCCTCTAGATTCTTCCAATCATTGTGAATTTAAAATTCACTTTTATTCACCCAAGATTCTTCCCATCTCCCAATGTACTTGCAAGGTACTTGTACTTCCTCCACCTCATGTACCCTCTTGACAACTCATCTCCACTCATATCCTCTTGTCCACTTCACCCTCCACATGTCAAGATGTGAGGGCTTGTGGGTTCTCAACCCACCATAGCCCTTCATCTTGGCCTTGTTGGAGCAATCTTGACCTTTGTATTCTCTAGAGAATTCAAATTCTCCTATAAATACCCCCTCCTCAAGGGAATTTCCACAACACTTAGCCATTTTGCACCATTATGCTGCCAATTTGCATTCTCAACACTTTGCACTCTCATAACTACATGCTGTCCAAGCCTTTTTCAATCATTCAACCATCTTTGTTCATCATTTTGCATATTGAAGCTTACATTATAGTCACTCAATCTATCATCTAAGGAGCACACAACCCATCCAAGCAAGGGCCAATCAAAGAAGTTTCAACAACAAGGGAGGTAAAAGTGTTTGTGTTTCATTTTATTTGCATTCCTTTTCGTTGTAACTCTCTTTTGGCTAATCTTGAGGTGTCCTTGGTGTTTTGTCTTTCATGTTTCTTAGTTAGATTCGCACATTTAGAGTAGCATAAAATATCAAGGTATACATTAAGTTTGAAATTATTTTTATTACATAAATTTAAATAAAAATTACAAATATAATTATTCTAAAATAATTAAAATTTTAATAAGACAAATAATTATAAAATTAATTCTAATAAATTTTAAGTATTATTTATAATTTAATAAAAAACATAAATAATTAAAATAAATTTCAAACTTAAGTCTAAATTAAAAAAATAGAACATTTCAAACTTGATGAAAATTACAAATAATTTGATTAATATTAATAAAGATAAAAAATTAAATTAAAAATAAATAATTTTTTTAATTATTTAAAATTTAGTAATAAAATTAAATTAATTTCAATTTAATTAATTTATTATTTATCCTACATTCAATGACTTGCTTTTAAATATTATTATTATAATAATTTAAATTAATGAAACTTGAGTCTATTTCGTTTAGTCGAAAATCCCAACTAATTACAGTCAACAGAATGTATCTTTTCATAGTTTTAATCCTATTCGGATTAGCACAAAAGTCTCATTTAAAGATTACTAAGAATTGGACGCTTGGAATGTTTTCAATCAAAAAGTTATCAGATTATTATTGCGGGAAAATTGGGAAAATTAGGCGGGATGAACTGGTCGTTGGGGAATAAATTTGCCGCTTGCTCACATTTTCGAGGCTTGACAACAGAGGCCAGGGGAGCATGCTACGGACGATAGGCTATCCCTTCGTCTGACAGACATTGGAGGAGGTCATGGGTGTGTACGTTTGATGCAGGATGGCATAGCATGGCAACCCATGGGATGGGCATTTGATTTTGTAGGCTGCGTAGCCGGCTCCGGGGATGGGTGGCTGAAATAAACGGATGATTGGCATGGATTTTGAGCATTGTTACGAACACGATGGGAACAATATCCAGTAATAATGCTATTGGTAGGTCTCCTTAAAAGATATTATGAGGTCAGCTGATATCAATGCTAAACATTAGCAATATATAGTTCTTGATGAGTTGATTGTCCTCCCCGTTGGAGGTGGCAGTAGTTGGGAGGATCTACATTAGTAATATTGCTCTCATGCTAATGATGGATCACAAAGTGTGATTTGAAACGTTGATGTAAAAAATTGCACACAATCGAATCTAGAAATCCCTTAGCTAAAATATAGAGTTCCTAATTAGATCAACAACGTTACATTAAAGATTTCATGTCCTTTGAAAGCAATTCTACAAATACTCTTATTAGAATTATATATATATATATATGATCTGAAATAACTGATACAATATATTCAAGCTATATTTTTAAGTAAATGTTAATAACATATGAGTGAGACAGGAAAATTACTATTAAAATGTTGCCCTTTAATAGCACTTAAATGCTAGTAACAAAATAAATAAATTGAATATGTTCTAAATGGAGTAAAATGATTATGTTAATAATTAACCCTTGAATAAATAATTATCTTTTGGATATTGATAATAACAAAGTTTTAAATTTATGGATGAGTTGAAATAAATAAGGAAATAAATGTTACTTGTATGAAAGACTAAGCCATTAAGTAAACAACATTATAATAATTATTGTTTTAGTTAATTGAATAGTAATATTACTACAAAGGGTTAAATGCTAAAGGGTATATATATATATATATATATATATATATATATATATATATATATATATAAGATCGTAACAATTTTATTGACATATGACTAGATATGAATCTTATTGGAATTAACAGTTAATAACAATGTTCTAATAACAACTTAATGGTGATTGAATACAAACGTTATTATTGTTTAAATATCATCGGTAAAGGCTTGATTTAATAATAAATATATTATTAAAGCTTAGCTGGGATTGATTGTAGTTCAATGATTATGACTAAATAATAATATTAGCATGGCCACACAAATATATATTGTTATTATGGTTAGGCAATTCAAGTAATCGTATTGTTATTGTTGAACATGTTAGTTAGTTGTGTAAAGTGCATGATTGATTAAATAATAATGAGACCATTAATGTTCACATGGGAATTATATTAATACTTTGAGACTTTGTCAAATTAATATTAGCAATTTAATTATCATCATACTATTGCCTTAATAACAATGTTGTTACCAGGGTTAAATCATAAATCCATATTACTACTAGTAACTAATGAATATATGGACAATAAAGAGGGTAATAATAATATTAATAGGTCAGTCAAGGATAGTGTAATCTTCACTTGATATTAACATTATTGTTCTCGATTGTATGTCAATTAATAAATGGAGTCTTAAGTAAGGTTAAAATTATTTGTAGGATTAATGTAACTTATTCTCTTGTCTCAACGTACAACATGGTTAATGTTCCCCTCAAATACAAGGAGTGGTTAAATAGCTTAATGTATGCTAATTTTTTTTAGTTGAGTTCTTCTATCAATTTTTTTTTTGGGTGTGACATTTTTATTTCCTTATTAGTGCTTGAGCACTCCTACATATTAATGTCCCATGTATTCATCTACTTGCCATTTTATTTCATCCATGTGTTCTTTCTTTTTCTTAGCTCTTCCTCAATAACCAACCTAGGGAAATGATGGTTCTCCATATTTTGCGATTTTTTAGGTAGCTTAACAACTAGGGCATCATTGATGCTTCCAAAGGGAAAGCACATGTTTCAACTAATAAAATCTTGTAGAAAATTAAAGTTTTAATTTTGACATTGCTTATGATTAAGTGTTTCTAGATTCCTTTCACTTGCCTCTATTTTTTATATGAAATATTATTGCCTGAAATTTCACACCCATAAAAAATAATTAGAGTGACAAGTGAACCAAGTAAGATTATCTTTATTTTCCAATCCCATATTTTCAAACTTTTGCATTTACTTTGTAGTGAGTATAATTTTTTTCTTTCCCTTGTACTCTTTTTTTTCTTGAACTTGTGAAAATTGAGTCCAAGGTACTTGTATTATTCCACTATTTCTAGCAAGCTACCTTTGAAAAGGAAGTTAATTTGTTTGCTTTTTCTATTTGATAAGATCATAACTTTGGTTTTGCTAGTGTTCACTTGCATCTCAACCTCCTAATATAAGAGCTCTAAAGTTATCAAGCACTCTCTCAAATTAATAATTATTTTTACAATTAAGATGAGATCACTAACATAGAAAAGTAACTTTACTACATATATAGCAAGTTGAACTCTCTCACCATGAACCTTGTTTATCTACTCTTCTAACTTATAAATTTATAATACAAACCAAATTAAATAGAAAATAACCCCAACAATAGAACTTATTAAGAAGAAATAAAATTTACTCAACTTACAACAATAGAGCTTAATTATGGAACTCCCCCATTTTGTATCTCATTTAAATTTATGAAAAACAATTCTTAATTATTGTTGGAATGTATTTGGATACTAATTGGACACATTGATCATAAAAAATATAGGATGTTTCTTGTACAAGCAAGCTCAACAATGTCTGCTATCATGATGGATGTGCGATGAGCATCATGATAGTAAAAGCACAACTAAAACTTCATTGGTATCAATATTTATAAAAAATGTGACTATTCTCCCTATAAAATGGTATATCTAAGACATAATAACATACAAAACACCATACAAAATGGTATGACCATTACAAGGAGGGACCCACTAAGATGGGAGGTTGAGCTAAAAAACACACTAACAAAATATTTTTTTTTGTGATGAAGACGTAAGTGAATGGTGTATTGTTGGGTTTAATGGAAGTGTTTCCTACATTTTGTATTGTATAGTCAATAGAATATAATGGGATTTTTAATATCACAATTTTTTTTGATGTATTTTATGATTTGTTGTATTTTAGACGTGTCATTTTATGGGGAGAATAGCTTCCAATTCATTCATTATATATTTTACCTACTACTATTAGTGTTCCAAGTTTATAGGTTAATTTTAAACTTTCAAAAAAATCTATTGTAGCATGGTTGGTGGTTGGTAGTTGGAAGTATCCTCACTATTTATAGGTTTATTCTTGATCTATCTTGGGATATAGTTCATTTTCCATGTTATGAATTAAACTTTCTCTTCTTAAGCCATATGTGCATACTTGAGAGATTTCTTATTTTACATATTCATTCCTTGACACATTGGCACATTTAAAGTTGATTGGTGTGATGGGTGAAGCCCATGAGGTTTTTCTTTTCTGCTAAAATTTTTCTTTGAGGTTTGTCTACTTTCCATTTGTTGTGGTTGTCTTGGCGGTTTTCATTCATGGTGACATGTCTTGAAGTCTTCTTGAGACTAATCTCACATAATCCCATATGATCTATCCTACCAGTTGTCTATATTTAATGGTGATGACATAATGAAACTTTTTTTTAATTTTTTCTCCAACATCTAACTTTAAATGTTATTCAGTCATAGGTTGGAAAAAAAAGGTTTGTAATAACCACCTCTGTCTATAAAGAATTTACTTGGTTTTATTTACCATTCAGTAATAAAATAAGATCATGAGTAAATGAGATATAAATTTTTTCTTTTACAATAATTGAAAATGCAACTGCATAATTGAATATATAAACATTTCGTAATAACTTATCTTGCTTTTTAAACTAAAAAGAATAAACAATTTTTTCCTTTTATATTTCAACATGAATGATTTCAATTAAAGAAATAAAATTAGCTTATAAAGGTACAAGGTTGAAGATCCCGTATCTGGGTACTTTCTGTCTTCCAAGATTCAGCATGTCATAAGTAAGAGGGAGAGCATCACCCAGGTACTTTATCTCCAACAACGGACCAACAATACCCGCATACCTTCCTAACTAGAAGTGTCCCTACCCTTCAATTAAGGGTATAGTTAAGAACCCTCTTAGTTTTTCCATCTAAGCTCTGGTGTTGTGCCCTACTTAACCAATACCATCAAACAATTATGGATACCTTCCAACTTTGTATGGCAACTCTGATTAGTTAAGCAAATCTGGGTCACAGTGAACCAACAAGTGCATGCACAAAGATTATTGCACTCATTTTTGCTAAAGTATTTGAACTAAGTTCAACTAATGCTTGAGAGTGGATTCATTTATTCACCCACCTCTACTTGACTTGGAGAACCATATCTAACCTAGGGTTGACTCGAACTAACTATTTGACCAATGATTAATAATAATGAAAGATCTTACTTTACACGCATTGACTTCTTAGTTAAAACTCGACTGAGTTGTTTAGTTTTACACTTGCTTTGAACTCTTGAGTTACTCTACGTAACTTCCTGGGTATTAACAATTGCCCCAAGTTTGAAGCTCACCAATCTTATGAGAGTAACTACTCTCAAAATTAGACCTTTGGTATTCTTGACAACAAAAGAAGATAAATTGACCTATTTGGTCATAATGTAGTATAAAGACATCATATACAAAAATACCCCATCTGGGTATTTTCATTAAAGAAAATAACTCATTGTAGGGTTTAACCTTTCAAGACAAATTGTAAGGTCTTTCTTTCCAATAATCTATTTTAAGTAACAAAATATTTCAACAAGAATTTGGTGAATGAAAGCAAATATAACTATATATTCCACCAGGTAGAAATTCTTACTCAAGAACTAGCACTTAACTATGCTTTAAACTTTTCTATCAATTCTAGGTTCTTAGCTATACAATATTTGGTGCAATATCAACAAATAAGATGTGGTTCAAAATTTTCTTATCGTAGGTTCTTAAATGGACTTCATTTACAAATTGCTTGCATTCATTAAAAGATTATAGTTTGGAAAAGAAGGAAAAATAATTTCCTTTATGAATAGAGAAAAGATCTCATTAAATAAGTAACAAATTCCATGATTTTTTCATAGCCATATTTTGTAAATTAGGGTTTAGGGAAGAAAAACCCTTATTAATTTCAAGAAACCAATTCTTTCCAATGAACCCAAAAGGAAACTAATTCAAAAAGAAAGATTGAAAATAGGGAATGATTCTTGTATAAGAAAGGTTATAGCCAAGATTGCTTCATTACAGGCTAAAAAATAACCATTACTAATCCTTTAAATACAAGAATTTATCTTATTTCTACAAGAAATAAAATGAAGAAACTACTTTCCTACACACAAGCTCAAAAGTTTCCTAATTTTAAAGCTACGCACAAACCAATCACAACCAAAGGAAAGTCTTTAATTCATGTCTCCACTCTCATCAAGCAACTAAGACAAGGTAGATAGCAACAAATTATTCTACCAAAAACACCATGACTAAGCACTTTCTTTGTAATCCAACAAAATAGAGAAAAGGATAATACACAAAGAAGACTCCCCAAGCTCTTTACCCATGCTAGAAAATAACTATTCTTCCCTTCTTTCTTGCTCAAAAACATGAAAACTTAAACCCATAATAATCCCCTCTTATGAAGTTGACAAACTTTACATATCACTCATGCCTTAACTCTTATCCACTCTTGGTGAAAAAGATTGCCAAAACTGGAGCTTATGGATAACACTGGTAACTAAATTTGATTTCAGTTATAATACAAAGATTGTACTAAAAATTGTTTACTTGATTCACATAACCCACAGACACTCCAGGAGAAAAAATAGTTACCAAGATCGATTGAAAATAGTTATCTAAATATCTTATCCCCCCAAGATCAACCACGACTAGCTCTATGCTCAAATATATTTCAAACAACTATAAGAAGTGATTGCTAAAGCTACTTTCATATGGTATAAACCACAACTATGCTTTTAAAAGGGTTTTAAATTTCCAACATAACTACCTACCACCTATGTGGCTTACTAAAGCACAACTTGTTGGGCGGGTGCAAAAAGATGGGGGACCAATATGTGGCCAAATTTTTTTTTTTGAAAGCTCATAACGTGAGTGCATTATGGCTTGGTGTGCCGAGCCTAAGGCTTGGCCACAACTAGCCTATAACTCAAGCACATTTTAATGTGCTTGCATTATGAGGTATTAAAAGCAAAAAAAAGGAATTCAAAATCATTTTCATTGTGATTGTGTTTTTTTCTACTCGTGGCCAAAATCCTTCATTTTCACACTTGCGTTATGGGAGGAGCCATCTAGCAAGTTTTTTCATCAAATTATTATTTTTTCGTCGCCAGGATGCCGCCACGTCGACAAGGAGGTCTGAGAGGTAAGGATTGTTTGCTTTTTGTTAGTTTTAGGTTGTTTTGGATATTTATTTGTTGAATTTGTAGGAGATGTTAATCAACCTACAAACCATCCTCAAAATCCTCAACTAGCATAACAATAACAGGAGGAAAAAAATCCTCAATAAGCACAACAACAACAACATCAAAAAAATCCTCAATTTCAACAACCACAACAAAAATATCCTCCACAAATCCCTCAACATCCTCCTAGAACTCACCAAAATTTAATGAGTGAAATTGAAAACAATAAAAAACAAATTGAAGAGTTAATCACGAGGTTGAACGATCCAAACGGTTCAACCATGGAAAGAAAAACACTTGCAAATTCACTGAAATAAATGTTAAAACATGTAGATTCAATCAACAAACAATTAACTGGTTGGCAAGATAGGAGGCAAGCAACTAGAAATTATTACCAGGATAAATTATCATATAAAGATGTAAAAGGTCTACAAATTACAAAATTTAATTTGTGCTCATTATTTACTGACCCATGCACAAATTCAAATATTAGCCTCAATGCGAAGAGGTTTCCTATCCATTGGTGCCACCATCAACATATTATGACCTTTTTTTGGGATAGGTGGTACATGGTTTTTGATTACCCACCATGCAACAATTGTGAAGTCCTGTAATATTTCCTGAGGATACTATACTGTGAGTTCATCTTGAAAAAAATCCTAAATTATTTTGATATGAGGGACTTTTAGAGGAGAGGTGGGGGGTCGGCTCAAGAGAGACCTTGCTCACATTAGGATCCTAGGCGGCAAGCAAGACGACCTCTCGCTAGGCCACTTCATGGGCATATCATTACCCCTTCCATCACGAAGGAGAGTGTTGAGGTAGACACTTTGTAGGCCATTAGCTCTTTGAGCTAGAGTGTCATCTAGCATGCCAGTCCTATACTACATCACCATCTAGGGGAGTCTTTGAGTGGTGGGATTTCAACCCATTTGTGTCAAGCTTGCGGGGAAAATTTTTCATGTGACCCCACCAACACTCAGGAGGCTGCTACAAAAGATACGTCTATAGCTATAGAGATGGCGAGGGAAGCTGACATTTTGAATGACGCCTATGGAATTGATACTCAAGTAAATGTTAGCATGTTCATTGAATTAAATTTATTAAATTTCAATTTTGAAATTCAAGACTAACTAATTTAGTTTTATGATTTTAATAAAATTTCAAGGTCATAGTGTTGATACTGGATACACCGGCCCTACACTCGCTTATTACTCCACTACATCTATCATTGAGGTATGTAACCAGTAAACAATTATAAATTTATTACATGTTAATAGCATTGTTTTATGAATGGTATTCTAATATGTGATTTTGGATGTTGAATAGGCTAATATTGGAGGTTTCGAGGGAACACCTCCTAGTTCCAGTGGATTTAGACAAACCTACACACAGGTAATATAATAAAGAGTTTAACTAATGAATTGTAATTAATAGATTTATGTAGTTTATATTTATATCATTGATTACATTGCATTGTACATCTTTCCAACTCAAAGCATTACTTCACATTCCATAACTAATAACTAGATGTTGATAGATGACAATATTTCAACTACAATGTAGTTGTTTAGAAAGTCAACATAAGTAGTGATGCAATTAATTCACATAACATAAGTAATAAGTAGGAGCAACTTCCAATTGCATTTTCTTGTCATGACATTCTATGAGACCACTTTTTACTAAGGCATCTTTTCAAATAGTTCACTGCCTTGTCTATGCTATGGATGCTTGGAAGAAATATATGAAAGAATAATAGTAAGCAATAGCATAGAAAAGGCAATGAGTTTGAAAAAATTCCTCAAATAAATGTGATCTCATGGTGATGTCCATCACCATGGGACCCAATTTCTTTTTGACACTTTTTAAAACAACTCACTGCCTTTTCTATGCTACCACATTTTCCATACATGTCTATCAAATAATTTTATCAAACAGTTCATTTCCTTGCTGCTATGGATAAAATACTAAAAAAGGTGTTTTCCAACAAACTATGGATGCTTGGAATTTTTTTATCAAAGCATAATAGTAAGTAATAGCATAGACAAGGCAGTGAATAGTTTGAAAAAATGCATCGAAGAAATGTGGTCTCATGGTGATGGAATGGAATTCCATCACCATGAGACCACATTTCTTCGAGGCATTTCTTCAAACATCTCACCACCTTTTCTATGCTACCACATTTTCCATACATGTGTACCAAAGCATTTTATCAATCTACTCACTTCCTTGTTGCTATGGCTAAAAGCCTACAATAGGTGATTTCCAACAAACTATGGATGCTTGGAAAAAATCTATCAAAGCAAAATAGTAAGCAATATCATAGTCAAGGAAGTGAGTAGTATGAAAAAATTCCTTGAAGAAATGTGGTGTCCATTCCATCACCATGAGGCCACATTTCTATGAGGCATTTTTTTAAACAACTCACTACTTGAAGAATAAAAACCAACCATTTAGCCAAAATTCCACTCCAAATTCTTTTCAAAGTCCTCATCCTCAATTTACCAATCCATGGAACCTTCCACATTTTATTCCACTTGTTCATGTCCCCACCCCTCCCTCTTCATGTCATGATTTCCCTCCATCTCATAAACAATACCATACTATACCATCCACCCCATCCCAACATAATACCATATAGAAGGCAATGAACTGTTTGAAAAAATGCCTCAAAGAAATGTGGTCTTATGGTGATGGAATTCCATGACACATTGATTTTTAATGGCATTCCATCACCATGAGATCCCATTTCTTTGAGGCATTTTTTCAAACTGTTCACTACCTTCTCTATGCCACCACAGTTATCGTACATGTCTACAAAAACATTTTATCAAATGGTTCACCACCTTGTTGCTATGGGTAAAAGCCTAAAAATAGGTGCTTTTGAATAAGCTATGGAAAAATAGTAAGCATGATAGTTAGAAATATATAGTTTAAGAAATACTCAAAATTTTGTTCATTATCTCATACATTATAAGCCATGACATGGATCACTATTGTAGTTTTCGTTATTGAATAATTTGTTGTTTTATTTTTAGATGTTGCAAGTGGATACACCTCTGAATGTTCATAGGGAAATGGAGCTCGGTGTTTCATCTCCTATAGAATCATCGATGGCTCTCACAAGGGAGGTATGAGGCAAATTACTAAATTTCAATTTACATTCATTGTTATAGCTATTAGTTAGTGAAAAATCAGACTATTATTGATTCGTAGTCTAATTTATCTTTGGATGATTTATATAGGGCTTCAACACACCTCAACATGGGCATTTGAATATTTTTCTCATGAAGAGTAATCATCTTGGATGGCGGTAAGTGATTATTTTGTTAAATATATCATTTTTTATAATGTAATTTCTATATATTAATGTCTTTACTTGTTATTGTAATAGATAAGACTTGACCAAGAACTAAACCATAGGAGGAGC
>VDFB02076788.1:0-24611 GCA_007258455.2 Sequoia sempervirens | reverse complement strand
TCTCCTAATAATGACATTTCAAATTCAGATTCCATTAGCTAAGAGAATTTTTTACTCAATGTAACATTATTGCAGCCAAAGATAGTGTCATCAACGTAAATTTCAACAACCAGAGTATCAGAACCTTCAGTAATAACATAAAGATTGCTATCTACACCTCCTATAACAAAACCATTTGAAAGCAAATGACTGTCCAGCCTAGAGTACCAAGCTCTAGGTGCTTGTTTTAAGCCATAGAGAGCCTTTTCCAATCTGTAAACATGATCAGGCTTATCAGTCAGTAATATAACTCTGTGCTGTTCAACATAGACCTTTCATCTAAATAGCCATTTTAAAAAGCAGCTTTTAACACATCCATTTGATAAAATAAATAAAGTCTTTATAAACTAATAAGCCAAGAATATTCGATAGATTCTTAACGCAACAAAAAGTGGCTCTACCAAAATCACTGTTCTTCTGTTGGGAGAAGTAGCCTTTGCAGGTGCACTTGTTTTAAGTAATAATATTTACCATTTCTACTCAACCTTTGTTTCTCAGATATCCATTTTCCTCGAATGACATTCTTGTCATCTGGTCTTGGGACTAACTCCCAAGTCCAATTTTTCTCAATTTGATCAATTTCTTCCTGCATAGCATTAAGCCAACATGAGTTTGTTAGAGCTTCATTAAAAAATTTATGCTCAAACTGAGTAACTAGACAGAAAGCTATTTGTGCCTTTTCATCAGATTCTGCAGCCTTTCTTCTAGTTTGAACTCCTGCATTTTTATCCCCAATAATCTAATCTTTGGGGTGATATTTAGCTAGAGCTTTTGATGCAACCTTTTTAGGACTTGTTTCATTTCTAGGGCTTGTTGAATCAGAATTAGGCTTTGTTGTTTCAGCTCCTTATGAAATTATTTCTATTTCTAGTTCTTCTTCCTCATTATCCTGCAAAGATTCAGCATACAAATGTGGTCTTTCATCAAATTTTACATTAACAACTTCAACAATTTTATTAAGCCTTTTGTTAAGGCATTTATAAGCTTTGTTGTGAGTTGAGTATCCCAAAAAGATACCCTCATCACTCTTTGATTGAAAGCTCCCAAGGTTATCATCATCTTTCTTGATAAAACACTTACTTCCAAAAATTTTGAAGTGTTTGATAGAAGCAGTTTTTCCATACCAAAGTTCATAAGGAGTGTGTTTAGATTTCACCCTAAGTTGCACTCTATTCAAAATGTATACAGCTGTATGAACAGCTTCTTTCCAATACATATCAGACAACTTAGCTTCATCTAGCATGGTTCTAGCCATTTCTTTTACAATTCTATTCTTATGGTCAACTACCCTATTTTGTTGAGGTGTTTTTGTTACAGCATATTGTCTTTTAATGTCGTGTTGTTCATAGTAATCAATAAACTCTTGAGAGGTGAACTCACCTCCTTTGTCAGATCGTAGACATTTAAGTTTCAAATCAGAGTCCTTCTCAACCAATTTACGAAAGATTTTAAACCTTTCAAATGCTTATGATTTGTGCTTAAGAAATGTGACCCAAACCATTCTAGTATAATCATCCACAAATAGCATAAAGTACTTTTCCCCATTAATAGACCTTGTTCTGGTTGGTCCACATAAATCAGTATGCACAAGCTATAAAGGTTTTGAAGAAGAATGTTCTTTTGTTTTGAAACTGACTTTTGTTTGTTAACCACTTAGACATTCTTTGCACATAGAATTTTTTGGCTTGTTAAGGATTGGTAAACCTCTAACATTCTGATTCTTACTGATTCTAACCAGATTTTCAAAGTTTATGTGTCCTAATCTTTTATACCATAACCAAATCTCTTCAATTTGGCCCATTAAACACATACCTTGATTATTGTCATTGCTTGATGTGTTGAGAAGATTGTACACATTTCCTTTTGTCCTCCTTCCAGCTGCAATAGCCTTGCCAAGCTTGTTCTTAATCTCACATCCATGCGAAGTGAAAAGAACATGATAACCACTATCACAGATTTGTCTAACACTTAGAAGATTGTGCTTAAGACCTTCCACATAGTACACATTATAGATAGGAGTTTCTTCATTCAGAAGAAATGAACCTCTACCTTTAATTTGAATACCAGAGTTATCACCAAACTTAACATATCCACCTACATAATCTTCAAGATTTATAAACTTATCCTTGTCGCTAGTCATATGGTTAGAACATCTATTGTCCAGGACCCATAAGTCCTTTTTCTTGGAATGAAAACAGTTTGAACCAACATAGTTTGCTCAATGTTGTTGACAGTCTTAGGTTTCCAAACCTTTTTAATTTTTTGTTGTTTAGATTGTAGATTAGTTCTGCACTGTTTGACAGAATGCCCAAAGCATTGCATTTAAAACATCTGATCTGTCTAACAAAACCATAGTGTTTCCTAAGACCAAACCTGGGTATTCTAGGATTCATAAGCCTGCAAGTGCTCACCTTATGGCCAAAGTTGTTGCAAAAAAAACAATAACCATAGAAGAAAGGATTGACTTTGTATGAAGATCTATTACCTCTTAAAGACTGAACATGATCCTTACCAAATTCTTAGGGATTTGAACCTGAACCTTTGACTTCAGAAGAGGGGTTTTGTTGTGCATTGTCAATTGAGCATTCACCCTTTTCAAAACCAACACTAGTTTTATCTTTGTACATTTTCAGCTTGCTAAGCATCTCATTCAGTTTTAGAGTGCTTTCATATTTTTCAATTTCCTTCCTAAGACAGACTACTTGTTCCAGTTTTTGAATTTCTTGATCTTTGCAGCTTACAGTCACTCGAAGACAGTCCTCAACTCTTTTAGCTTCTTCAAGTTGAGTTTTTAGAGAGACTATTTCTTGATCGGGTTTATGTTCTTGAGCAAGAACTTGTTTTCTGAGTTTTTTGACCTCTTGTAAAGCACATTTCATCCCACTTTGAAGATCTACCTCACCTTCTTCAACATCAATAGTGTTTGAATCATTTTGCTAAGTAACCTCAGCCATGAACAAAGTTTCATCTTCTTCAACTGATGAATCTTCAGACTCAATATCAGATTCATCCTTACTAAATAGACTTTTCTTCTTTTTAAAATAGAAGTTTCGATTAGGTTTGAAGGCCTTCTTCTTAGGTTGTTTTTCAGTTGTCTTGTTGTCACAGATTTGATCATCATAGGGACACTTTGCAGCAAAGTGACCTATTTCGCCACAGTTAAAACATTTAAAGGGAAGTTTTCCCTTATATTTTCCAAATCCCTTTTTAAATCTTCTAACAAAATGGGATTCTTTAGAATCAAACAACTCTGATTCACTGACCTTGACTTTTTCTTTCTTTTCAGTGTTAAAGGCAGATTCCTTTCCTGTTGAATTGTTTTTGCTAGTTCTCATTTCATAGGTAGTAAGTATTCCTTGCATGCTGTCTAAGGTAAGCTTATCAAAGTGTTTCTTTTCTTCTAGGGCTGAAACCTTATATTCAAATTTGGATGGTAAGGTTCTAACAACCTTTATGACCACATCAAATTCATTAACCTCTTGACCTAGACCTTTCATTGCATTGACAACTTCATCAACTCTTAGGAAATAGTCAGCCACTTTTTCATCATTTTCTAGACTTTTCATCAACAAATACACCTTTGCTATGCTTTATTTGGCCCTTTTATGCACTTACAGGCCTTAATTAAGTGTATTTTTGAATACAAACCTGATAAACATCATTTAAGACAACTTAATTTCTAACACCCATTCACATGCCTTGAGCGGGACCCATTCGCCACTAGGGGCGAATGAGTCCCTCTTGGCACAAATATCAAAATAAATTTAAATTACTGGCAAGTTTTTATTCCTAAAGACCTAAGGTTGGCCTATGATGTTGTATTTTTAGGAAATTAGGGCATAATTTTGTATAAATACATGATTTTCTATTCATTTTAACCCCCAATCATCTCATACATTCCCTTCATCCATTCAAGTGTTCATGCATTCATCATAGCATTTTAGCATTCTCATCACTCAATCAAGCATTCAAGCATCTTGGAGCAGCATATCTTCAAACTTCAACATCAAGGGTTTGGTAAGTTTATGATATTGCATGTTGTTTATTTATCATTCTCTTCTTATTTCATTTCATTATCAAGGGTTTCATTACCAAAGTGGGGTTTGACCAAGGCAAACCCCTATACTCTAACCCTTAACCCCTTTTGTATGTGTGTTTTGCAGGTCTGTAGGCAGATTTTGCAAAAGAGAAGCAGGCCAAAGGTGTTGCAAGTCATCAAAGTCACTATAGCTGGCCACAACCCTATTTGAAGCTTGGAGACCACTTTCCCATCAGAGTTTCTAGATTTAGATATGGCAAGTTGTCAAGCAGAAAAGTGTAGACCAGGACCCATAGAGTTGACCTTTGATTTTTTAGAAATATGTAGGTGGAATAATTCACCATCTGTGGCGAATGAGTCCCACTTTCAGGCCTGAAAAAGAGTTTTGTAAAGTTTTGTGTTCCTGGCATCTCAAAACCTGTTCCGACAGATTTTACCAGAAACAAGACTAATTCGCCATGTGTGGCGAACGAGTCCCAATGGGCTTCAACATTAATCTTTATAGCATTCCAGAACCTTTCAACAATAGCTTTCAACCTCCAATTGCACCTCATTCAATTTCATAAAATTTTGTTATTGTTTGTTTATGTTTCTAGTTCATGTTTGCATACAACATTGTGTTTTCAAACACTTTGTATTTCTTAGTTTGCATTCAATTAGTGATCTATTTTATCATTTTTTGCATTTATATCATCTCATCTAGGCATATTACACCCATATTACATCAATCTTTGAATGTATACATTGTATTTTGGCCCAATTTTTCCTCCTTTTAGGTGAAAAACCCTAGAAGGACAACAAAAGCATTTGGGTGCCAAAATCTTTGTTTACATTTTGGTGAACCTGTCTTTAGAACATTTTCAAGTTTCTGATTTCAAGTGCATTTTCATCCTATGTTTAGCTTGCATCAACATTGCATTAGGTTTTTCATTGTTTTGCATCCTAGGGTTTTCAAAATTGCATTAGTGAAAAGATCATATAGCTTTCATTTTTGCATTTTAAATCATTTAAAAACACTAAAATTTTGCATCTGCATCATATTTTTGCATAAGACAATCTAAAAAACATCAAATTACATTTAAAATTTCTGAAAAACTCAAAAAATCTCATCCCTGGACTCATTCGCCACCCTGGGTGAATTAGTCCAGTTGCACATTATGCATTGCATTTTCTGGCATTTTCTGGGCATTTTCTACATTTTTGTTTTCTATTATTGCATCTCTATTACAGTTTCCAGAATTTTTGTTATTAGCATTTTATTACTCCTAATGTGCATCTCATTTGCATCCACCCCACTTTAGTAGCCCTTGTATGAGTGTTTGGTGCCCTATTGATAATACTTTAGTGAGAAGAAGTTCACAACTCATGGCATCCCACGATAACACACTCGTTGTGGACCTTGGGTTGTCTCAAGCTACTACTCCTAGTGTTGACAATAATGCATTAGGCATGGATCCCACCTTTAGCAATACTTTTCCTTCTAATAACATGCAAGTCAACACACAAAATGATCACATTCTGCAAGAAAAAATCATTAACATTCATGAGGATCTAGCACATTTGCAAAAAAACATGTCTTGAAAACATTTCAACCACTGCAATTCCTGCTATAGACAACATCCATCATTTGCTTGAATGTAACGAAGGGTTAGACGTTATGAAATAAATTATTGAGATATACCATAAACACATTCCTTCCACCTCTAGTACATCTCAAACAGCAAACACTTTGGTTAGCCACAGAGGACCTCACATTCCTCCCCCTTCAATCTTTTCATCCATACCTACCTACACCACTCCCCAAGTTGCAACATCCATGCAATTTGTTAGTAATGTCACTCCTTCCTTCAGTATTCCTACTAGTACTCCTAGTTCCTTTGTGGCATTGAATGTTTTATCCTCCACCACCTTCCCACCTATTAGTGTTCCCTTCACTTGTCCTACTACTACATACACTCCATCACCATTCTCTCTTCCACCTCCCACCACCTATCTTGATCCCCTCCTCAACCAACTCTTCCACACTGTTTCCTCTATGCAACAACACATATCCATCATAAGTTAAAGTCAAAATGCCCCACCCACATATTATGTCCATAGCAGCCCATTATCTTTGGAAATATTAAGAACACTAATGCCACAAGGAATTAAGATACCTAGATTTGAGAAATACGAAGGGAAGGGCAATCCTACTAATCATGTTAATGCTTACACAGCCTTATGCAGTGACTTTGTTCTTGACGATAAACTGTTGGCCAAACTGTTCCCTAAGACCTTAAAGGACACTACCTTGGAGTGGTTTTCATCCTTACCAAACAATTCATTTCATTCATTCAATGAACTAGGTGATGCATTTATAAATCATTTTCAAGTGCACATGACTCCCAAAAAGACGTTGGTTGTTCTAATGAGATGTAAACAAAATGTGGATGAAAAAGTAACCGATTTCATCTCACGTTATCAACCCCTATATGCCCAAATTGATGTCAAGGTTCATGATCCACATCTCCAAAAGATGTTCATCAAAAATTTACAAAGTCACATCCAAGATAAATTGACCGTGATGAAATTTCCCTCTTTCATGCATTTACGTACAGCCCTTTGTGACTATCACAATTTGATTAATAGTCATGATGCCAAGTCCACTACTAACTGAACTGAAAAATCTGAACATGTCAACCCAAACAATTCACAACCATTTAGAAAACCAAACAAAGGATTTTTACAATTCAACCCCCCTCCTCAACAACCATCTCAACCTGTCAACAACCAAGTAACAACTGTTAAAGTCGTGATACCTTTTACTTATGGAGATCCAAAAAGATAGTTTACACTGTTACCAGACACTCTTCATAACACCATGACCTAACTATTGCAGCAACAAATGATTACTTTACCTACTGTTAAACCATTAGATCCAACTAAACCACCTCCGCTAAACCTTCAAACCCAACGCCATCGTCATTTCATCATAGAAAAATGGGACAATATTATTAGAACAATGCAAGCAAAAGTTAAACACCCAGTGCAAGACCCCTACCATCTCATCCATCCATTTGTTCTCAAATATCAATGCTGGAAGCAATATGCCTATTGGGCTCCAACCCAACCAAAAATTCCGCAACTCTACCAACTGATGACCAAATGATGCCATTCCACTACTCTAAAACCCAAAACACCACGCATTATCCATTTACTGAACATCCTTTAATCATGTCTCACATACCCACCTCCCTAATAATCCCATGCATGATGGTATGACAGACACATAACCCCATACATAAGGTCACCCAAATAAACCCCTCGAAGGCTTACCTTCCTGCTGACATTCCCAAATCCTCCCATTAACCCCTTTACATACTTCATGATGTCTGAATTAACGGATAATTCATAGATCCCAACTGCACAGAAATGCGATCAATGATGAAATTTTGGTATTACACACGATCTTTATCAAGATGATTATATTAAATCTGAGTATGGATCAAATATGGCTATCGGTTTTGCATGCCCTATGAGAGGATCGATCATCCTTCCATTACAAATGGGACCTAAGAAAGTGGATGTAACATTCTCCATCATCTTGCAATCAGATCAGTTTCATTTGTGGCTAGGCCATCCATGGCTTCACTCAATGAAATTTGTTCCTTCAGTCATACACAAATTTTTAAATTTTTCGAATGCCAATGACATATTCACTGTTCACCATAAAGGCTTTAACCCTTTTTCTTCTAAAGGAAACTTCTCCTTAGAAGCCTTTTAGCCAGAACCCATGGAACCCATAACACCTTACAAAAATTTCTTTTTGAATTGCTTACCAAAATTTTAAAGCAAAGAAAATTGCCGAAATGTCCCTCTAACGAATCCCCTTCCACCTCTAACACTCCCATCCTAGATGAGACAATGCTTCAACCTGAACCTAAACCAGTAACTCAAGATCAACCAACAATAAACACTTCACCTTCTTCATCTAAACGCCCAAGAGATAATGAAACCAACCCCATCATGCCCCCTCACATAAAACAAGTCTATAAAGTAAAAGAGAAAGTGATTGACCCACCTCCCATGGTTCCTTATGTTCCTCCCCTTAGGGAAGAAAAGGAGCCTATGGTGGATCAGCCCGCTCTTACACCTACACAACTTCAAAATAGAATCAAAAGAAACCGAGGTGCTAGGGAGCGTAGACGTCAACGTTGTCTCCTTGCTCGTAAATTACAAACTAAAGAAAAAAAAAGAAAATCAACATCCACATTTGACATAAGAAATACATGACAACCCTCCTTCCCAACCACAACAAAATGATCCAATACAATAACCACAACTCCTAATATACCCTTCATTGGGCATTACCATTCGTCCTCTTGTCGTGATTAATCTGGATGACGATGATGAGATTTCTAAAATAGATGAAGAGGTTAATAATGATTTGAATACATTATGTTCCTCTTCCATGAGCTTAAATGACAAAACTATTGTATCAAGTGTAGAACCCGGTACTTCCCATAGTCTAGCACTTGCACTTGTCCCTTTGGCTAGTCAACCACCCTCGACATATGCTAAACATGATTGGGAAGCGAATGACTTGCTCCTTGGTTGACCTGCTCTGCCTTACCAATATTTTGCATTTCTTTTTCTTTTTCTTCTGTTTGCATGTGAGTATTATGTTCCCCCGTGACGTAACGTTTGATGTTCTCTCTCTCTTTGTGCAATTCCTCTATTTGTACCTTCATTCTTCTATATGTCATACATGGCTTTTTCTTTTCACTTTTTTTTTGTGTTTTCCTTTCGGGGATGACGCAAAGCATTGAGATGCCCTATGTATCTTCCATGTTGACCTAAATAGTCTTTTTATTTTCTTTTTCACTTTTTTTTTGTGTTTTCCTTTTAGGGATGACGCAAAGCATTAAGACACCCTATGTCTCTTCCATGTTGACCCAAACGGTCTTTTTTATTTTCCTTTTCGCATTTTTTTTGTGTTTTCCTTCTTGGGATGACACAAAGCGTTGAGACGCCCTACATCTCTTCCATGTTGACCCAAACAGTCTTTTTACTTTCTTTTTCACTTTTTTTTTGTGTTTTTCTTTTGGGGATGATGCAAGGCATTGAGACCACAATGTCTCATGCTGACTCCAAAATATTTTTCTATTTTCATTTTCATTTTATTTTGTATTTCTTTCCTTTTGGGACGTATGCAGCTGCTTTTGAGACATCCTATATCTTCCATGTTGACCCAAACGGATTTTTTTTTCGCTTCCTCTTTTGTGGGTCATTCTTCCAGCTCTAGTTTGGGAATGGGACAAGTTCAAAGCCTTTAATCGTAGTAAAACATTGTAGCAAATAAACATTCCATAGATCCTATGCTTGGTGTGTCTCTTTTGGGGAAACCCATCTCTTTCTTTGTTCATCTTCTCCTTTATCTCCAAGTTGACTCCCTCATGTGCATTGTTTCCTTTTTGTACTCTTCACATTCACCACTTTTGTTAAATTGGTCAGTAGAAACGGTGTGTAGCAATTCCCTTTAAAGTAAAATACATTGGCATTTTCATTCATTTGCATTTTATTCTTCTTGGTTCCAGTGCAACCTTGTTACTCCATACCTATTATTTTTACTTTGATGATATTTGTATAGGTTCCTTCATGAGTGCAAGGACCCATTCCAATGATATTGGCATTCCCTCTTAATGGCCCTAATGGATGCACCAGCATCTCCCAAGCTCTTTGAAGTATTCTGACTTTTGATTTCATTATCTCTCTCTCTGTATTATTGACACAATGTTAAATTCCTAAGCAGACCTTCGTGGCTTTGAAACTAAGTAAGACTCATTTGAACATTATTTTGCATTTTTCATTTTTGCATTTACATGGCCACCTTGTATAACGCAACTTGCATTCTTGTGGTGTCACTGCATTTGTTCATGAGTTCTCAGCATACGAAGATTTTCTTGTCTCACGAAGCATGAAATGACATTGTCCTGTGTGGCGCCTTATTAAAGTTATCAGGAGGTATAACTTTAGTATGGTTGAGCAAGAAGCCCACCTAGCGGCATGACTTTTCCCCATAGCCACTCCCTCGGGTGGTGTTTTGCAGGAGGCACATGCACTGTGTACCGTGGAGGTGCTACTTTTGGCCTTCTCACCTAGCGGAAAACCATGAGTTCCATCTCCCCAGAGTGAGTATGCATTTTCTTTCTAAAAAAAAAGCCTACATCTAATCCACAATGAGCTGGACAAATGGTCGAAGCTTGTTTCAACTATCAACTTCCCTTTTCATTCTTTTCATGTGTGTTCCTTTGTGCTTATGATTGGTTTTCCATGGGATCTCAATCCTAGGGGCTTGATCATCCCTCTTGATTGTTTTTGTCTCATCTTACCAAGAATCAATGCATTCAGACCCCTTTTGAGATGCATTGCTCTACTTTAGTGTGAGTTTGAAGCAAGTTCATCCTCTCACTAAAGTGGGGGCTAACTGTGGACACGGAAAAAGTAACCCCTTTACTTTTTCTTGTTTTGTCCCTCCTTGTTCTTTTTTGGCTTGATTTTAATTTGATTTAATGTTGTAATGTGACCCACACATTCACATTAGGTCTTGAATCTTTATGAATCAATAAGACTTTATGATGTCTTGTAAAGGTGTTGTGAAGTGTTGTGACACATTTTCACACTTTTCTAGACCCTTCTTATTATAATTCACTTACACACCCTCTTTTTATCACTTACCAAGTCTTATTTCAAAGTGTTGTAAAGTCTTGTAACAAACTTTCACACTTTTCTAGACTTTTCATCAACAAATACACCTTTATTATGCTTTGTTTGGCCCCTTTATGCACTTATAGGCCTTAATTAAGTGTATTTTTGAATACAAATCTGACAAACATCATTTAAGACAACTTAATTTTTGACACCCATTTGCATGCCTTGAGTGGGACCCATTCACCACTAGGGGTGAATGAGTCCCTCTTGGCACAAAAATCAAAATAAATTCAAATTACTGGCGGGTTTTTATTCCTAAAGACCTAAGGCCGGCCTGTGATGTATTTTTAGGAAATTAGGGCATAATTGTGTATAAATACATGATTTTCTATTCATTTTAACCCCCAATCATCTCATGCATTCCCTTCATCCATTCAACTATTCATGCATTCATCATAGCATTTTAGCATTCTCATCACTCAATCAAGCATTCAAGCACCTTGGAGCAGCATATCTTCACCTTGGTAAGTTTATGACATTGCATGTTGTTTATTTATCATTCTCTTCTTATTTCATTTCATTATCAAGGGTTTGATTACCAAAGTGGGGTTTGACCAAGGAAAACCCCTATACTCTAACCCTTAACCCTTTTCCCCCTCTTTGCATGTGTTTGCAAGTCTTGTAGGTAGATTTGTCAAAGAGAAAGGTGTCAAAAAGGTGTTGCAAATTCATCAATGTCATCATAGTCAGAATAACCCTATTTGAAGCTTGGAGACCACTTTCCCGTCAGATTTTCCAGATTTAGATCTGGAAAACCGTCAAGCAGAAAAGTGTAGACCAGGACCCATAGAGTTGACCTTTGACTTTTCAAAAATCTACAGGTGGACTGATTCGCCATCTATGGTGAATGAGTCCCACTGTCAGGCCTAAAAAAGATTTTTCTAAAGTTTTGTGCTACCAGCATCCTGAAACCTGTTCTGACATATTTTACGAGAAATAGGACTAATTTTCCATCTGTGGTGAATGAGTCCTAGTGGGCTTCAACATTGATCTTTGTAGCATTCCAAAACCTTTCAACAGCAACTTTCAGCCTCTAGGTGCACCTCATTCAATTTCATTAAAAAAAATTCATGTTTGTTTATATTTCTAGTTCATGTTTGCATACAACACTATGTTTTCAAATACTGCATTTATTAGTTTGCATTAAATTAGTGATATATTTTATCAGTTTGTTGCATTTAGATCATCTCATCTAGGCATATTACACCCATATTACATCAATCTTTGAATGTATACACTACATTTTTTCCCAATCTTTCCTCCTTTTAGGTGAAAAACCCTGGAAGGACAACAAAGCATTTGGGTGCCAAAATCTTTGTTTACAAGGCATAATGAGGCTCTTGATGCCCCTGCACCATTGGTGGAAGGTGGTTCTTGGGCATAGAACATAGGAGAATAGTATGAATGGTTCCTGAATCTACTCAATCAAACTTTATTGATCAATGTTTCCATTGTAGGTTCTAATATTGAGCATGTTGTTTATATTGACGTGGCCATTATTTCCACAGATCAATTGGGTGGAGGAAAGCCGATTGACATATCTATTCTTGGCAGATTTCTAAACATTTAAATTTTGTTTCCATCTATTATGAAAATCAAATGATTTTTTTTCATGCTCTGGTGTTAATGGTAATGAAAATTGGTGTGGACAATTCGTCAGTCATCCTTTAAACTTGATGTAACTAGTTTGGGCATATGTGTAGGGTGCCTTAGTCTCTGTTTTATCTCTCTTGAATCGATCTTTCCTAGTCACTTAGTTTGTTACTATGTCTTTATATATTGCAATAATATGATGTGGTTCCTTAAATGAGAATAGTGACTGCCTTTCCAGGCTACGTGTTGGTTTGGGAAAATTGCATTCATTTATAAATTCCCTTCTTCATGTGTTTAGTTTTGAAAAGGGGTTCTAATTCACAAGTTTTCCATCATATTTTGGTAGTAGATTGGATGGGTTTGGAAGCGTTGCCATCAGTTTGGTATTATTAGAGCATGTGATTGTGGAATGAAGTCATTCATCAATTTGGTATTAAAGCCAAAAATCATTGGCATGGTGAGAAGTATGTTTGAAGAATGGGGTATGAGAGAGTTGAAAGAGAGAGAGTTGTGAAAGATTTTCTTATCAAAGGTATAAGAGAACATGTTTTTGCAGGCATGAGAAAGGGTATGTAACTTCTATCCTCCAGCAAAGATAATCTGGGTAGAAGGTGTATAACTCCCTCCACGAAGAGAGATTGGGTAGAGGGTATTTTGAGAGGTATGTATCTTCTAGAGTCCTTGTTGGTAAAGGGTAGTCGTTGAAGGTTAGATATTTCCTTGCAGTAGTGAGTAAGATGTATTTGACAAAGAGAAGGAACATTGTCTTGAGGAAGCTAGTTGTGTGGGAAACTATGGAACAATATTGGGAAAAAAAAAAAAATAGAAGGCTCTATGAAGAGTTGAAGAAAATAGAAGCAAGAATGGATTCCCTTGAAGATGGGTTTAAAAAGAAAGATGCAAATAAGAAAGAAAAAGATGAAGAAAAATAGAAAATGGGTGAAGTGAAGCCTCATTGTTCTTTTTGTGATGACAAGTTTGCAAGTGATGTTTTTTGTCCAAGAAATGAAGATGAAAAAGTTCAGAAAATGGACTTTGAAAATCCAAAATTTGACAAGGAGATAGATGAAGATGAGAAAGATTAGAGGCAAATTACAATAGTATGCCAAGAAGGAATCATGCAACATGGTGAAGCTAGGGTACATTGCACAGTACCTACAAATGAAGATAAGAGAAGTATTGAAATTTTCCAGTATGATAAAGAAGAAGTTGAAGCTACCTTAGAGTTTCATGATGCATTAGAGGAAGTTATAGATAAAAGAAAAGGATCCTACAAAATGGAAGAGTTGACAAGTCATGAAGCCAAGAATGAAATTAAATCGGGACAACAAGTTATTGCACAAATGAATGGGGCAATTGTTGACGGGAAAAATTTAAATGGAGAAGACGAAAAGGATGGGAAATCAAATGATTTCAATGATATATACGAATGGGAGATGGAGTTGTGGAGGCTTTTGGATGAGAAATACATCAGAAGGAAAAGATACAAACAGAAAAAGAAAAATGAATGAAAACATGTTGAACACATGACCATTGTTCTAGAGCAATGTTGGAAGACATGAAAGAAAAGAATGAAGGTGATTTCTGGTTGGAGATCTCATGTGTAGGAGCACATGATTCTTTTTGTTTCTTGGGGAGTTTGATGCAGGAGCATTGCTCTACCTAAATTTTGGTTATGTTTTTTTTATTTTTTCCTATTTCTTTTCCTGAGAACCGTGTGACAGCTGGAAAGTTTGATGTGACAAAAGATTTTGAATCTTCCTTCTCGTTGCAAATGGAGAGGAGGAAGTTACAACGGTTAGGTATCATTGGCTTGGTAGAAGAGATACAAACATTTTTAGCTCGGAAAGAAGGTGAATCTAATGTTGGTGAGAGGGTGAAATTTTCTTTGAAGAAAGAAGGCAGTTAAGAAAGGATGGAGAGAGATCAGTGGAAGGTAGTTCCTAGGTGCAAAACATAGGAGAATAGGATGAATGGTTCCCGAATCTTCTCAATCAAACTTTATTGATCAATGTTTCCATTGTAGGTTTTGATATTGATTATGTTGTTTATACTGGCATGGCCATTATTTCCATAAATCGACTGGGTGGAGGAAAGTCGATTGACATCTCTCACTTGGTGGATTTCTAAACATTTAAATGTTATTTCCATCTATTATGAAAAGTGAATGAATTTTTTTTCATGCTCAGGTGTTAATGGTAATGAAAATGAGTGTGGAAAATTTTTCAGCCATCCTTTAAACTTGATGTAACTAGTTTGGGCATAGTAGCCTGTGCTTGTATCAAGATGATTGAAATCTAATTTGTTTAAAGAAACATAAGATATTGAATGTGCATACTAGTTCTTGGAAGGTTTTCTGAGTTCTCATTTCCCTTTCATTTGGTACCAAAGCATAGTTCCAATCTTGCATGTTCTTGCATGTGCATGTATCTAAGTTGCATGTACTTGCATGGACTTGCATGTCACTTGCATTTGCTCACATGGTGATGCATGTGGTGTTTGGGGTTTTGGTTATTTCTTCTGTTGTGATTTCTTAGCCTGGAAAGCTTGAGGGAATCTATTTTGAAGGAATTGGTTGATTATTTATCCTTGTCTATGTGGAATTTTTGTAGTTGATCTTATTTTCTAGAAACTATGGGCATTGTGAAGGATGGAGAGGATAGAGTCTTATGGAGTTGATCATGTGGTTATATTTTATACGTTATTGATTTGAAGCTCCTATTTGATAGTTGTATAACCTCAAATGCATGTAGGCTATGGAGTTGATCATTGGATGATTTGGAAGCTTCTGAAATAGCCTATTCCTCTCTCAAATGCATGTACACAATGGTGGTGGAGTTGGCTTGTGAATGAGCTTAGAATTCCTAGTCCTCTACTTTCCTAATGGATGTTTGTACTTGCATGGCTCAAATTCAGGTTCCTTAGATTTGAGGGTTTTATGGATTTTTTGTTTAAAATCTATGATTATGCATATCATGATATTCCATTGTTTTGGTTTAACTATTATGGTTGTTTTTAGATTTATGGGTCTTCCAAAAGATAAGTAGATATGGACTTACAAGTGTAAAGCAAAACATGATGGCTTTGTAGGTTTTACACGATTAATCAAAACTTACATTTTTGTAGATGAACTATTTTTCAAATTATGTTTCCCTTGGGGTATTTTTGGATGTAAGATAGTTACTGGTTCGCATGTACGCTTTATGCATTTTTTGTGGAGGTTTACAACTTTTTCATTGAGGAATTGGAAATTTGATGGTGGTTGTGAAGTTGGAATAATTTGTATTTTATAAGATTCTAGAAAAACTATTTCCTCTAAAGGTTTTATAGTTTTCCCATGTTCTAAAATCTGTGGGTTTGTGTAGATCTAGAATATTCACTTGTTCAGATGAAATATGTGTGATCTATTATTTTGGATGTATAAGTGATTTTATATTTACACAAATATGATTTTTACAAGTTTTACATGTTAACCAAAATCTATGGTTTGTAGATCTGTAGAAAATATTGTATTCAAACTCTTAGAGTTTTTTGGATGAGAAAAATTGTAGATTTACAAGAATGCTTGATTAGTTCCTTAACTATGGTACTTAGTTGTGGATTTGTTTGGAAAATTGGGCCTGCTGGTGATTTGGTGTTTGAGTCTTGAAATCTACATGTTATCTTCTTTGATATCTCAATTTTGCATGTTACTAATGTGATGATGAGTTTTCATGCTTCAGTGTATGGGATCTACGAGTTATGCAATTTGTGGATTAGCTACCTATTAGCTATGGTGGGATGACTCAGATGTGGATTGTCTATATCCATGAGATTGATTCAATGATGATGCAAATTTCATTAGTTGGCCCTATTTATGGTCATTTTTTCATTGGTATTTTTTTTTGAGATGAGAGGATGGATGACGATTGAGTGCTTGGATAGTCAGTTATGGTACTTGTAGCATGTTGTTTATCTTCTTGGCCTGAAGATTTTGGTTCTTATTATTTGGTGTTGTTGATATTGCATTTTATTGTGTTAGAGCCATGTAGAATCTTCATTAAGGAGATGGTTTTCATGATTCTTGGAGAGCTTGATATCACTATTCAATTAGAGCTTTAGCAGTGACACTGGATTTATCACTTGGTTATGGATGATCTTCTTTCGTGTTGTAGACATTACTAGGAGGATCTCTTAGATCATGTTGTTGTAGAAGGGTCCCTTCGTATTTGTATGGACATTATTTGGAGATGGTTATTTTCATGTGAATAGATATGTTGACATCTTGAACTTCTTTAGTCTTTGGTTGAGGTGTCATGATTTGTATGTTGATATGTGATCCTTGTTTTGATAACATGACTATGTTATTAGTGCAGTCGTTGGGATGGGGGGGATAGGCAAGACCTATCTTCTTCAGCATGTTTACTCCGACACAAAAGAAAGGTATGAGAAATCTATATGGCTTTCAGTTTCTCAGTCCTATTCTATTTCTAAGTTGCAATGTGACATAGCGTCACATTTAGGTTTAGATAGACAAATTGGGGACAGGGGAGTAACTGAACAGAGAGCTGCAGAGTTGATTCATGAAAAAATGCAGGGGATAAGGTGTCTTGTTATGTTAGATGATGTATGGAGTGCTAAAAGAGAGGACGATTTGTTGTCTAGACTTGGATTGCCAATTGGAAATAATAACCAGTGCAAAATTGTGGTTACCACAAGAAACGGGGAGGTTTGTACAAATTTAAATGCTCAAATTTATGAGATGAAATGTATGTCAGATGAAGAGAGTTGGAAGCTGTTTTGTGTTTATGCATTTGGAGGATTTGAGGAAAATAAAGCGCCACAGCAGCAGCTTGAAGAGGTGGGCCGTAAGATTGTTAAGCACTGTGGAAATCTGCCACTGGCTATCAAAACAACAGCAGCATCTCTCGCCAACACCATGATTCTGGGTAAATGGGAGTCGAAGCTCCGTCAGCTCGAACAGGTAATTATTTTCATTGGTGACAATGACCCTACCATGGACATTCTGAAATTGAGTTATGACTCTTTGCCTGCACGCCTTAAAGCGTGTTTTGCTTATCTTTTTTTTTTTCCCGAGGATGAGAAGATAGAATGTGAATACCTGATAAATCTCTGGATAGGAGAAGGGTTTATTCCAGCAGGAGAGGACCGGTGGGATGTTGCATGGGATTGTTTATATCAACTTGCCAATCTTTGTCTGCTTCAAGTATGGGAAGAAGGGGAATACGGGAAATACAGTGAGCTAACCAAATATTGCAAAATACATGATTTGCTGCTTGATTTAGCCATTCACATATCTAGAGAAAATAAATGCGCTTTTTCTGTTGAGGAAGCCTTTGAACATACAAGTGATGTCTGGTGGCGAATTTTGTTGAGCAAGAAAGACATAAATGATGACGCCATTGCAAAGAGGCGTCCTGTTTGTCTCCGGACACTCTCGTTATCTCAGAATAGGAGGATTACAAGCATTCCGGCAAACTTGTTCATCGCTATGAGAGGACTGCGCGTTCTCGATTTGAGCGGAACAGACATCTCTACTTTGCCTGAAAGCGTTGGAAAGATGAAACTTCTCAAAGTTTTGAATTTAAGAAAGACAAAGATTGAGGAGGTGCCAGAAAGTGTGAGACATCTGAAAAGTCTCTGTTTTCTTGCCTTGACTGAGCTATGCAGGCAATTACCAGTATGGATAAGCGACCTTAAATGTCTTCAGCATTTGGAATGCAGCTGGGTTGAGCACATGCCAAAGGAAATATCAAAGCTGGCCTCATTGAGAACATTGAGATCAGGATGGTTGAAGCTCTCCGTTGAAGAGGACAAATTCATGGGGTTAGAGGACTTTGCCAATATGACTCAGCTTCAGGAGCTATGGTTAATAGCTAAGCATGGAATGGAGTTGAGGAGGATGGAAGAAGGGATCCTTACGCAGCTGGTGGAGATGCGTCGTCTGGGAATCGTAAATGGGAATGCCCGACCCTGGCATCCGCTGTTTCCGGAGAATATGAGAGCAATGAAATACCTGGAAAGTCTTAGGTTAAACAGGTTTGCAGTGCCAAAATGGATATTTCAGTTGGCAAATCTGAGGGAATTAATATTAATAAAGTGTGAACGTAGTGATTATGCGGAGTTGCAAGGAATGCCCAATCTGGTGAGTTTGTACTTGGAATCGAACAGGACATGCAGAGATTTGCCAAAGGTGTTTGGGAGGTCGGGAGGTTTTCCACGCCTCCGCTTCTTGTCAATTTGGAGATTTTCTTCATTAGAGGAGTTCCCAGAATTGGAGGACGGAGCGATGCAATGCCTTGAGGTGTTTCGTCTATGGAAATGTTACAGAGTGAAGAAAGTGGGAGAGGGATTGGAACATTTGAAAAGGTTGAAAGAGTTCAATTATGGGTTTTCAGGAATGGATGAACTAAAGGAGAGGTTAAAGGAAGGGGGAGAATTTTGGAATAAAATCAAAGTCATCAATCCTCAGTTAACTATTATTGCTTAGATATCATTTTGTATCAGTATATATGATTGAAATCATAGTTTGAGGACTCTCCAAGTCCTAGGGCTCGCTGAGTCAACTCGCCAAGGATTCCCGAGCTGAGTCCTAAAGAGTCTAGGCTAGGACTCCCGAGTCCTAGCAAGTGACTCGCGCGAGTCCTAGAATCGGACTCCCAAGTCCCAACTTAGGACTCTTGGCATTGCCTGGGAATAATGAGTATGAATGTTTCAAACTTGTTTTTTGTTTGTTTTTTTCATTTGAAATTTTGAAACTATGAGTATGAATAATGAAATTTCAAATATTGATTGTTTGAAGATCATATAACATGTGTAATATTTGAATTACGAGAAATTGATAATCAAATTAGGCTCTTATGTTCTCTAACTACATTAATTTTTTTTGTTTTTTTGTAAAACTACAGTTTTCTTCTTTATCGAGTCCTAGCTGATTTTTTTGCTGAGTCTGTGCCGAGTCGAGAATCTGAGTCCTATTTTGAGCTGTCGAGTCTGAGTTTTCCAACTTTAGTTGAAATTACATTAGTTTTTTTAGTAGGATTCATCTATTAATGTGATTTCAAATGAGTCATTTAAACAAGTCAAAGCTTAGAATGTGGTAACTCCTCATTCTTTTTCTTGAAGTTTTAAGAAGGTCAAATTTATATAGTTTAATTTTTTTGGGAATGAAATATTTGAATAGTTATAAATTTTATATTTAATGTATAAATGTTATCATTCTTATTATAAGTAAATGAATGAATAATTTCCTTTTAAAATTGTGTTTGATTAAATAAAAAATATAAATAAAATATAATTAATTTTAAATTAAGTAAAATTATTTAAGAATAATAAATTAAAATGTTATATTTAAAAATTAAATGTGAGAGTATTATTACATTTAATTCTTGATAATTGAGAATGAAAGATGAAATTTGAAAACCTCTTAAATATAAATGAATTAATGAGATATAAATTATTTCTAATGTACTAATTAATCATATAAATTAGATATTATGCACGACATAAGAATATACAAATTGAGTTATAGATCTAAAATATAAGCAATTAGTACATAAGTTCAAAAATAAATAATTAGACATAAAATAAAAAGTGAACTTTGTGTTTGTTGATTTTGAGATTAAAAAGTGGTGTTTAAGTCCTAGAAGATTATTTGAAATGAATATGGGAGATAGAAAAGAACTTTTTAAAATAAAGGTATGGCTACACCTCACCTTGGGCACTACAACACCACAGGCTAAGCACTAGTGACCTAAGGCACACACACCCTTGTCACATTACCACATTCCCCTTTTTTGTAATAATGTTGTCACATGTATCAAAATTCCTATAAATCATAGTCCATCTTCACACCAAAATTTTTGTGTCCACACTCTTTGTCTTTTTTCCCCTTATGTCTTTCTTAGGTTTTTGAAGTCTTTATGTGTTGTGGCATGTCAATTCTTCTAAGTGCTTATCACTTTTCATTTTTTGGAGTTCATTATTTCAACATACCTTTCTTTCTAAGTTTGACTTCTCCTTGGTCCTAACCAAACTTTTGGATTTCACCGTCCTGGCATGCCCTTCCACTTGACTTTTATTTTCCTTTATATGTGTTGATGTGTCAAAATTATTCATCCTGACATACCTCATGACCATTCCCTACCTTCGTTCCATTTTCTCATTGGGCCATTAGATTTTCCAATCTCATCATCCCATTTCTCCAAGCCCAATTCTTTCTCTTACTTTGTCAAATTTTTAGAGTTGTCCTTATTGTCATGCCTCCTACTTAAACTCATACCTTCAACTAGTGGTATCAGACATGAAGTATCTTTGAACCCCAATGTAACAACTTCGAAAATGCAATCTCAAACTTTTTTAAGAATTAATTAAAATTTACCTCTCAATGCCAACAAAATGATACAAGATAAGTTTCTAAAAACTTCCATTAACTTTCATGATACAATATCACAATGATATGCAAGGCATACAAGGGATCAAAACTACAACCCATAATATACTAGCATGTATATAGATCTTTAAAATAATCTATATAAAATACACTGAGATATATCCTTCTCGGGGAATCTTTCCTTTTTTTAAATAATATTAGTTAATTTTTAAAGTGAAATGATGAAAAAAAGATTCCTTGAGAAGGATATCTCTTGGCATATTTTATGTAGATTATTTTAAAGATATATATGCTCTAGTAGGACTTAAAGATGGAACATGTAATTGTTAAATAAAGTTTTAGAATTAGTATAAAATATAAAACAATAATGTAATATCAATATTTTTAAATATATAATTAAAATGAATTCATAATAAACATGAATATTTTTCAGATGACTAATTTTAGATTTTGGGATTAATATAATAACCTAAAAATACATATTAAAAGTAACTACCTCTTATTTATTCATTATATAATATTCCTTTTCAATTATAAGTACATAAGTAAAAATAGTCATGCACTTTTTATCTACATTTATTATTACATTTATATTAATATATATTAATTATATTCATAATTATATTTATTATATTATATAATAAAATAACAAAAGAAAAAAAATTCTTAATTGAACCATAATCCCAACCCTAACCCTAATTGAATCCTAACCCCAACCCCCTAACCCCAACTATAATTCTAACCTAACCCTAAATAAACACTAATACTAGCCCTAGCCCTAACCATAAGAGAACACTAATTGAACCCTAACCCTAACACCAAGCCTAACCCTAACTATAATTTCAACCCTAATCATAATTGAGCCTTAATAATAACCCTAAACCTAACTGAAAGCTAACCCTAATTGAATGGTAACACTTACTCTATATGTATTTGTAATCCTATTTTAACCCTAAACATAATTAAACTATAATGTAAATTGAATCATAACCCTAACGTTTAATTAATTGTAACCATAATTGGACCATAACCCAAATTGATCTCAAATCTTAACCATATATGTAATCCATCCCTAATTGAACTCTTAACTAAAGATTAACTGTAAATGAGTCCTAACCTTAATTCTAACACTAACCCAAATTTGTTTCATAGAGCTTCAATATTAACCCTAATTGAACTATAATTGTAATCCTCATTGAACCCTATTATACTCATTACGGTAATTGAAAGATAATCTAAACCATAAACTAAACCCTATCCCTAATTGAACGCTAACCCTAGTTGATAGAGAAGGTAAAGTACTATCGTGTATAACTAACACTTGTTATTATTATATTAATACTATTATATATTATTATTATTATTATATTATTTCATCTTATGATTATATTATTATATTCTTATTATTATTTCATTATGATTGTATTATTATATTATAATTATTATTGTTATTATTGTATTAAAAAAATTATTATTATATTTTATTATTTATATTATATTATTATTTGTTATTATTATATTTTTATTATATTATTATTGTTATTATATTATATTATATTATAATATTATTATTAGTATAATTTTGTATATATGCATGTAGACATAAAGAAAAAAATACTTCACATACTTATCTTATTATATTATTATATATTATTTTTATTATTATATTATTATATATTACTATTATAATTCATTGTTTTTATTATTATATTATTATTATTATTATATTATAATTATGATATTATTATTATAATATTTTATATATACATGTAGGAAAAAGTAAAAAATGGCCTACATACTTATCTGATCCTCACTTTTTGATTTTATGTACACAAAATTTCAAACCCCATTCTACAAGTGATAAAATGCCTTTCGATGTAACAAGTGGCTTAGAATAATGTGCATCATATTTACTATCCAAAGAAATCTAAGCTCAAATCTGCAAGCTAATCCTCTAAGATCCCATGTTCCTACTACTAATTAACGAATGGCTTTAACTCACTATGACGATGTCCCTTTCCTCCCCATCCATTAATCAAGGTGAAGAAGCACCATTCATAATCCAAATGTGTGGTACAACATAATATTAATTATTATCCTTATTAGTTCATTCCATTAATAACAGACATCGTACATATGAAACCATAGATCCAAAACATTTAAAATATATGGAATATTTCACAATTCACATTCTCAAAATAGATGCATGCCAAATAATCATTCCAAGATAACCAATATTCATAACACAACCTTTCAAACATCTAATACACATATGAATGCAAGGAAATGAATAAGTCAAATATGAACAATAAAAATCATAATTTCTTTCAACCTCATAAGGTTAAACTTAGTACCGTAACACATCTAAGACCATATACAACATCCACATGAATTACTAGACTCACATCCTATGCTACAAAAGCTTTATCCATGTGATTTTATATGTCTTATTAATAACCCATGCTCATGGTAGGACTACATGCATCCTAACCTTTGCACAATTCAAGTATCCAAACATACCAATATTAACAATTCAAATGTGCAAACACATAAAAAAGAAAACACATATAGAGCAAGTGCACGTCAATCAAACACACATAACACAAGTGCATAGAACAAACATAGAATACAAGCATCTCACATATTAGAAAAAACAATAGCAATGATACTCAAATAAGTAAAAACACATAAGGAATCCATAAAAACTTAGACAAACACATTGAGTCCCCAAAACCCATATAGAGAGCATCTCCCAACTATGCAGTGTACCCCAGTACCACTACCTCACATTAGAAAAAAAAGGTTAACCGTAGATACCAACCATAGAGAACCCCTACCACAAGGTAGAAACAACATATATGCCAATACAATGGGGCATAAGACTTATCTTAGAGATTTCCTAGCTCTAGTAGTACACAATATAGTCATAATGTAAACTACTTATGGACCTTATACCAATGAACTCGTGCTAGATCCTATGGTGATGTGGTTCCTATAGTGAGATGAGAAAGCTCAAATATCGACCAAATTTCTTAAGGAGATGGGTCTTAAGGTATCATGAACCAAATAAAGAAAACACAATTTTGACCACCCTAAATTATAAGACAAAATTACATTCCATTTTTTTTAAATGAAACCCATGAGATAAACCTCTCATTAAAATTACATTTCATCCTTTCAAATGGAATCCATGAGATGAACTTCTCATACACTTTATCCTATTAGACAACACCCTACTCTAACAAGTAGAATCATGACATAAAAGAAGCCATATACAAATGCAATCAACTATGACATAACATATATCACACATAAACCATGACACAAAAGATGTCACAAATCAACCATGACATAGAAGATGTCGCAAATCAATATTTAATTCCCCAAGGGAACAACATAACACCAAGCTAAGTTAGCATTACATGAACATAAAAGTCAAAGAAAAAATTATACATTATAATCAGTTGATCCCAAACCATTCATATAGTCAAAATAATCATACAAACACTTAGGTATTGCATATAGTTCTAGAAACATCTAGGAAGTAAGAAAATAGTTAACATTAAATACACTAGAGCATGTCACACTATAATATTCTCAGGATTATAAATCCTAAAATTATAACTAAAACTCATAAATATAATCAATCATGATAAAAAAATATCATATGACTAAATAGAATAATTGATAATACTTCATTACATATGGTATTATCAATGTAGATAGTCAACCAATAAATAATCAATATTTCATTATTTACGAATTAGGTATAGCTAATCATAAAATTAAAATTGTAAT
>VDFB02076787.1:0-22639 GCA_007258455.2 Sequoia sempervirens | reverse complement strand
GCCTCTATAAAGCTGATAACACCTTGTACATGCCCTACAAATATTAGCTTCATTACAATCCCTTAAGGTGTTTTCATTTGTCATTACATACACAATGGCAAGGTGCAAACATGCTAGTAATGGTTCTTTGATAAAACATGCTTAAAATAGTTCCCTAATTTGTAATAATGAACCACAAACTACATGTATAAAACATATTCTACTCCGACAATTAACCAAAATAGAGATGCAAATAAAAATGTTTGATTTTGAACCAATAAGGACCAGTGACTACTTCATTGGGCAACTGAGTCATAAACAACAAAGAGGAAAGAAGTGCAATCAAGTAGAGTATCGACAAAACCAAATATGGATTCATATACAAATCAAAGGTTACATTTTATTGAAATAAATATACTTAATGATCCATAACTAAAACTACAAAGAGCCACATGAAACATATTACAATTTGTTTGTAATACATTGGGTCTTGTCACACATGCACCAAACCCTAGTTTCGCTCATACCAAAAAATGTGGCAAGAATGATTGCATTTATATTATTTCCCCAAACCTTGGCAAACAACCATGGAGACATACTATTATAAAAGATGTGTGTTTGTAGACACTTTCTACACTACAAGATATAATCATTCATTTATAGATAGACTAACAAAGTTTGATGCCCAAGAATAACCTATAGACTATTCCTGTCCTTAATATTGGTTTAGCGGCCAACCGTTTAGTGCATTTATATTATTTCCCCGAACCTTGGCAAACAACCATGGAGACATACTATTATAAAAGATGTGCATTTGTAGACACTTTCTACACTACAAGATATAATCATTCATTTATAGTTAGACTAACAAAGTTTGATGCCCTAGAATAACCTATAGACTATTCCTATCCTTAATATTGGTTTAGTGACCAACTGTTTGTAATAGCTAACTGGTATATATAGTCCTCTGGTTGCAACCATCATTCTTTTGACATTTGTGTCCCAAAATGTGTAAAAAACCACTGGAGTATGTGTTGAAATTATTGCAAGAGGTGTGGAAGAATGTTGCCTAGATTTGCAAGTCCTTTCTTCATTTCTGGCACCTTTGAATCTGGCACAAGGCATGGAGAAGCTAGTGAAATATGTTGCAAATGCAACTTGGATATGGCATGTAAAGATTGGGCCGTGAAATCTTAACCACTGTATTAATTGGGGCATCCTCCTTTCATTTGTTTTTTCATGTAGATCCACACCCTTTTGATTAAAAATGTTTCTAGGTGTAGATGGATCAAATCTGGTGATTGGTGGGCACTGTAGATGTATTAATGGCATTTTGGGTCTTTTGATAGGGTAGGTAGGAGTTATTGAAAAAGTTTGGGAGTTTCAAGCTTCGGAGGTTGGGGTTGCCATACACTTCATACCATTGCCAGGGTGTTGGGGATCAAGATCAGGCATAACAAGAAATTCATAGTGTTAAGGGATGGAAATGGAGGGAAGTTTGAACAAGGAAATCCAATGAGGAATTGTTGTGGAAAATGTTGAGGTTCGAGACTACTTCATGATAGGTATGCGAGGAGGAGGAAGTCTGATGGGCCAATAGAGTAAAGGGAATCAAACTTAGGTGGGGTGGCATGACAAGGTAGGAAAGTCTAACATCTTGGCAAGGAATAAAGGGAAATGGGTATGAGTGGAAAGATATGCTTGGCAGGGAAACTTGATAGTTTGCATTGACTTAAACATTTCAACCTACAACCCAAACACTCAAAACACTTTTTGGAAATTTGACAACTAAACATATTATCATGTGGGGTTTGGCAAAAGACCACACTTTAGCAAATTTAACAACTCAAGACCCATACAAAATTTCTTAGCTCGGTTATAGGCATGGGTCAAAACTAGGATTAGACACACAAAAGAGAAGGGATTCAAGCCAAATTTGACACTATAGGGTTGAGTCCCAACACACCCTAAGTTGGAGAATGACACAAGTATACAAAACTTTGTATTTAATATTTATGTTAACATTTTCCATTAAGATTGACTTGGGGAGTGGGGGGAGGAAGTGGAATTACATTTGTCTCCTTGAGTAAAACTTCATGCCTATGAAAAAACTAATGCAAGTTGAACCATGGTTTGGGTGATTCTAAAGCTAATGGATCTTACTAACTATGTTCCAAAGGTTGTCCCTAGCACAAAGTGTTATGATCCATTGAAGTGCTCCAATATTGAAAGATGGCGATATGAGAAAACTAGTTGACTGCTCCTTGACATGTGCAATTGGAGAGGAGTGAACTACATGAAAAAGTTATCGAATTCAAGGTGTATCTAACAAAATTTTTGAGAATCCAAAATTCCTTCAACCAATGAATATTTGTTAAAAAGGTGATCCTTGAATCATACACGATGGAAAAATTCCACGAGGCAAAAAGGAAGCATAACACCAGTGTCAATTAATTTCAAAACATGTATAGTATAGCAATGTAAAAGACAATCACTAGTGAGCAAAATCACCATCATAAAATCTACGGTGTTAGAATGAAAAGTTATTATGAAGCATTAGTAGAGAGTGAGTGAGGATGAAAGATTTTCCAACTTGATATGATGCTTCTTTTTTAGTTGCTTCCAATGCCTATATCTTCTTCCAACACTGAGATTTTAGGTGATTTTCTTTGCCCTAGAAGGTGCAATTTTTTGGAATTTCTTCTCCTTGGATTTTTGAGAAGAGAAGATGAAAACGGGTTTGTCTTGCCTCTTTTTGGCATTCTGGATCCTTTGCTTTGCTTAGATTTTGGATTGGGATCCTTGCTTTCTTAGAATTTTGAGATTCAAACTCACCAATATGCACAAACCATAAACAATTCAAGAGTAAGTTGGTCAAATAATTTATCAAATGTGGTTGGAATGTAAGTGTTTTAAGAAAATTGCAACTCAAAGTAAAATGAAGAGTGAAATATATAAAAAGGACCATGAACTATCAAGTGCATAACAAGGATCCTTTGGTCATCTATCTTAATGACCCTACAATTATTTATCAGAAGTAGCAGCTTCATGAACTTGGGTTATGAGCTTGAGTCTCTAGCTGTTGTGTATGGATGTCTTTATGCTTGCCAAACAGGTTCACAAACTTAGTCTATGCAGTGTGAGGATCATTAATATAACTTAAGTCAAACATTAGATCTTTGGATACGGAGATTCCATTAGTTACTGTACTTTATTTGCTTAGCTAATCTATTTAGGCTTCATTTGATTTGGCTTTTGTGTTTGTGATGGTATGGTATAGCCTCCTTATGGCATTTTGAAAAGTGGTTATATTGCTACTCTAGACACACATGTGCTTGAATTAATGGATCAAGGATATTGCAACAGATAAAAGGTTAGATAGATCCAATAGAAACTTGGTGAAAATCTGCAATTTAAAAGTGAGTGGCTGAAAAGACATCTGTATGAACAAGATATAGAAAAGAAAGCAAGTTTCAAGAAATGAGAATACATCATATTGTTGTTTATGAAGTGAAAGAAAGAAACAGAAGAAGATTTCTGAAATGAAGATTACTAGCATGTAGCAGCTGTAGCCCTCCAAAAAGATATGCACGATAAAAGAGTAGCTTAGGAATTTGTGTCCATTTGAGTTCAACACTCCCATATTTAGTTTGTTGTAGTATAATAATTTATCTTAAAATCGTCAAAATTAGTAATAATGGCAAGTGAAAATCCTTGATTAACTATATTCTATCATGTGCAAACCTATATCTTTGTTGCAATTATTTGATTGCCATGTACTTTATATTGTGATTAAGTTACAAACAATTCCTCTATGTGCAAATTTCAAAAGTTCCCTTAATGTTCCATTATAAATTAGCAATTGTAGGAAAGAGGGAGCTATTTCGAGAAATTTTCCAAGTTCTATTGCTTATGGCTTGCTTTCTATGTGATATCAAATTTATCATAGGATTTTATGAAATGAAAATCCTATCATTCATTTTATTCTTATGTAATGATTTAGTTTGATTCTATGTTGGAATATCTTGGGGTAGGTTATACCATAGATTGCAAACCCTGCAAGTACTCGCTGAGTTGCCAAGTACTCGTGGTTTCTAAACTGTGCGAGTAAACACAGGTTTAGCATGCGAGTCTTTGCAGATGAGTTGCAAACGAAAACTCGCTGGGTTTCACGCAATTCCAAGGTATTAAATCGTATCGCAAGATTGAAACACATGACGTTGGGTTAAAACATGTTGAGGCAAGTTAAATTGTATATTTCACAAGGATTTTTTCCATGAAAGTCTAAAACCCTACATTCGCCCCTCCAATAAACCCTAGTTTTTGCCGAGTTGGAAATTTTGTGCCTTCCGAGTACTCTTCGAATCTGAGTCTGCAAACCATGGGTTGTACTATTTTCTATTTACAATTTTACCATCAGATTATTAGTGCTTCGCCACTAATTTTTGTGTGCATCAACTTGTTTCTATTTACATTTTTACAATCAAATTATTAGTGCTTTACTTCCGATTTTTGTATGCATCGACTTGTGTTTTTTGCCTTAGTTAAATTGCTGCCAGGTATGAGATATCAGACCACTAACAGACTTTTATGGCTGAATTGTAATTTTGAGAAGGAAAGGATGGCTTAGATGTTTTTGATATTGATAAATGTGGGTTTTGAAAGGGTCCAAACCCTCGCACAACGAATCGGCCAATAGGTAAAAGAAACAAGTACCATGAGATATGGGACAAACCAAACAAGCCATCAAAATGAAACAGAGAGATGTAATTGTAGCCAAGCTGCCAAGCACAACCACAACAAAAAATAAGAACCAATAGAGATTCCTAGGATCCAACCTAGACAATGCTATACCCAACCCTATTCAATCTCACACCCTTCACTCTAGTATGAGATTGAGAGATAATTGGGAAGACCTTTCTTCCACCTTTGTACAACAGTCCAAGAAATGCTATCATCCATGGACTTAGAGCAAAGAGAAGTGAGGGAGATTCCTTCACAAAGGGCCCATCTATGTGCACAGTAGGAGTAATGGGATATTGAGGCAGAGTGGCCAAGCATTGAACGACCTCCAAATGAGTAGATTGAAGTAGATTTGAAGGCGCAAGGCATAATAGGCTAAGTAATTTGAGTAGAAAGTGGTGGAGACTCGCCAATAGGAGCCAATGGGGCAATAGGGGTGTGACTTGCTAGAGTCATACCATTTGCATGAGATCCAACATCATGAGAAGATGGGGCATCTTGAGAGGAATCATCAACTAAAGAGTCAGGGGCATGAATAGTCAAGTGATCTTCCTAGGCATTCTTCCACCATGTTGCTGTGCCCTTGCACAAGGAAAGTGGACATTTAGTAGCCAAGTGGTTGATGGTAAAGCATAATCTACATTGGAAGGGGAGGCCCTCATAGTTAAGTGCTTGAGTCCATGGTCTATACCCCACCATTAAAACCACATCCCCACAAAGAGGCATGGATATGTCAACCAAAATGCGAGGAAACGTTAAGTGACCCATGTAGGAAGTGGTAGAGTCAACCTTTAAGAAGCGACCAATAGGGTTGCCTATGGCCTCATAATAGGAATCTTCCTAGAATTGGAGAGGAAGATTTGGAAGGCGAACCCACACAAGTTTAGCATTGAGAGGTTCAAAAAGGGAGTTGAAGGAAGGAGTCTAAGGATTGATAGAGAAGGGCTCTCCCCACATCCACGACCAGCCGTCAAGCTCCGAATCCTTGTCCTTTGACGAGTCAAAAGACACAATCAAGAAACACTTGGCACAAGGGAAGAGCTTGATCTTGCCCATGATGATAGGCCTCCAAGAATCCAAGACCCGTTTGTGTAGATTGGGAAGAGAAGGCCAAAAATTGTTGAATCTGCAAACCGAGCTCTTGTGTAGATAATATCCTCATCTTCAATCACATCTTGTCCATAAATCACCATCAGGGAGGGGTTCTAGTTTATCTCGTAGAGGGCATGCGACACCCCTAGCACACACAATGTTTATGAAGGACCATTGACCACCAGCACTAGTAGTTGGAACTTTTGCATTACTAGCAGAAAGGGCACATGAAGGAATACCGGCCTTCAGAACAGAGGTAACCACAGCCTTGGAAGCCTTGGATTACTAGCAGCAGAGGGGTTGGTAGCCATAGCACCCCCATCAATGGCCGAGACTAGGAGCACTGTGGTTAGTAGGTGCCATGAGAACCAATGTACTGCCATTTGTAGGCATGGGGAGGGTGAAGTTGACACCCAGGAGGGGCGTAAACACACACGAGAGGAATAGGAGACTCAGGATACCCATTAGCAACACCACCACAGGTAGACATGACCCTCAAGCCACCGGATGTGCCAGCAATGATGCCCAAACAACTGCCATTTGCAGCATTGTTGAGCTGAGAATCAGTCAAGCAGGAGGGCAGATGTTTCAAAATCCATTTAGAAATTAACTCAGAGGATGGCTTAGATGTTAAGGTTGGTAAAGTTTTGTAATAGTGGAGCCAAAAGTTGGCATATGGTGTGTTGACAATGTAACTCTTGTAGCCATAACTGCTCTATGTGGGGCCATGCATAAAGTATTTTGCATTAACAGCTAATTTCAATATGGGAATATATGGCTCAAAAAGGATCTCAATTTTCTTTATTATTTTTTGCATCTATATCATGGGGTGCAATTCTGCTTGTATAAGTAGTTTGTGTGTGCACTTCCTATGGTTTCAATCCCATTTTTTATAGATAATTTAGCTATGGCTTCTACAGGTGCCCAGCTCTCAAGAAAAACAATTACAATGAGATGATACCTGAAAAACTATATAGAAGTGACACCAACTATAACATGCATATACAAAAGCTTGCAGAAAAAGATGAAAAAATTAGAGCAGGGAGTCTTGTGGGCGCTTAAGATTTATACACTATCATCACACCTGGTACAGTAAACTCTTTTTGAACTGCTCATACTACACCTTCCTTGGAAAATGAAATGAGTGCAAACAACCTTGAGATCTCCAAATTACTGTTGTGCAAAATCAACCTCAAGTTGTCAACATAAAGAGCTAATTCCAACAGAATAATTAAATATTGACCATGCGTTTACCATCTGAGACCAACCCATCCTCCATGCAAGCTTCCAGCCTGTCTTAATGATTCTGCTTCTGGCCCAACATCTGCTGCACCTCATCTGAAATACATCCATCTGATGCCCAAATGAGGAAGGATAGAAAGAGTGGAGGATCCACTCATGAACCATTGGATCCTTGACCCTAGCAGCAAGCTTAGACTCAAAGTCTGTCGCAATAGAAGCTCCGGTTCTTAAAATTCCATTGTTCTCCAACCCATCAGCACCTTAAATTTCTTTCGCAAAAGCCAAAGATACATAATTTTTTATGTTGAAAATATAGTGCAAACAATGGTGTGAGACCACTCCTCTGGATGCTGCAGCACACCTACTGCAACCCCTCTGCATCCTGTCTGCTGCTCAAAACCTAAATTAAAACACTAAAATTTGCCACAAACCAAAACAAAAATCAACTCTGGCCAAAGGCGTGTCTCTGACAAGATTAATAGCATCGAGCCCATCTTTCATACAGGAACAAAATAAGCATCTACATGTAAACAAAAAAATTTTACACAACTTCATAGATTTTGTATAAAGTGGCTGCCAAATATATTATATGACAAAGCAAGCTAGAGCCTGTCCATTAATGTGAAGGAGGAAGTGGAATCCCACAAATCTTGGTTTGGATCATATCCTGACTGTATATTGCAATTCCAATGGATTGCAACACAAATAAATGAAATTTTGCATTGTTATGGCTTTAGTTGCCTAATTTAAGTGGAGAATTGGACCACCATTTGATGGTTTTGGAAATAATGTTTATGATAATTTTTTTTTTTATAAAAAAAAAAGAAGTATTACAGGAGAAGAAGAGGTTAAGGGAAATGATGGCTAAACTTAAAAGAATATACTATACTGTGAATCGTTGAAGCTTATCACATGTGGTTCAAGACAAAACTTGAGATGTCATTTAGTCACTTATCGCATAACAGAGCTTCAAGCACGCAAATTACAAAACTTGCCAAATGAAGATATCTTATGAGCCAAGTAGATTCCACATGCAAATTGTGAGGCATTTAGAATAATGAAGGGGTTGAATCCTATTAAATTTGGATGTTTCACTACATTTTGTTGCAAATTGCTCACACTTACACAACATGCTGACATACTTGTCTGAATGCAGGTACGATTACTTGTTGGTGCTTTGAAGTGTGTTGGAACTGGAAAGTTGTCAGTTGAAGATGGTTTGTGTTCTTCTCCTTATTTTGCATATCAGTTTTCTAAATTTTTAGTACAGTTTTCCACTTGTAAATGATATTTTCGAGCAAGCATGGGACAATGGTTAGTGCAGACTTTGGATCACATCCTTTCCAAATGATGCATATTATAATTTTTTCACTTTCTTTTATTTGTTGATTTTGTGATTTATTTTGGGGGATGGTTGTTCAAGTTTTTATGGCTTGTAGTCTTGTACTGTTCTCATTTGAGTCTAAAACTCATACCTCCTTATTCGTGCAGTTGAAAGAATTCTTAAAGCACGATCAATAATGGTGGCACCACCTATGGCACCTGCTCATGGTCTCTATCTTGCAGAGGTCAAGTATGACTTCAGTTCTAATGGAGGGAACCAAATTGAGGATGATGGTGAGTAATAGTGGGGGACCTTGATTTTCAAGCATATTTAGATCCATTCCTCCTCAATATTAAATTGTACACAAAAACCATAAGTTGACAAATTCGTTTTGGAAATGCATCATTGTTATTCACAGTAATGATTTAATGATAAAATATTTTCATTATTTTTTCCATGAAATTGAGATGTCTATTATGTTTTTATGTTGCTGTCATCCAAATTGTTTGTGTGGCATTTTCATAATCAAAGGTTCTTTTTTCTTCTGAGCGATATATAGCTATATATAAGCTTCTTTACATAGTTGTGTTTAAACTTTAGACATTCTAGTACTTCCATTACCTGCATTTTTAACTTTTAATAAATACTTTACTGTAAATGAAAGATGTCTATTCATAGTATTTGTTATTTTCAGATTTTTATTTTAAGGGCCCTTTGCCTCTTGTTTTATAACAGAATTATCTATATTAGGAGCTCCAATATGTAATCCTCCCTCAACTCGATGATGGGCCACAAAATGTGTACTGAAAGTTTCTAACCTTTTTAATGTAATGATTCCTTGAAACCCCATTTTCTTAAGATAATATTTTTAAATGGAGTTTAGTTCCGTGATTTAACTTAAGTGGATAGGATTTAACTCAACTATTGTAAAAAGCTTGGAGGTAAGTGAACAAGGACCCAAGGTTTGGACTGCATATAAAAGGTGTTACGTCAAACATTATTTCATTAAGTTGTTGGGAAACTTGAAGTTTCTTGATGTTAATACTTACTGGCCGCATTTTCCATTTGCTAGTGGTGTAATGCTAAAGAGTTTTCAGTCTTGCGATGGCCCAGGTTCAACTCTCTCTTGACAGGTCCCTCATATTGTGGTAAAAATATGTGTTTTTGAATTGAAAAAAAGTCTGCTGGCCATACTATTGAGTTTAATTTTATCAAATAATTTTACAGTAGCAACCAATATTTAGGTAGAAAAGGAATTATCATACTAGTCAATCTTAATAGGAGCACCAAATAATGATGACCTTTTCTACAAATTTCCATGGGAGCCTACATTCAAATGAAACAACAGATTAAAGAAAACTATACATCTCATCCAAAAATTAGGGGCAAATCTACGAAGTCTTTATCATTTGAAATGCATATTAAGTAGGTATATTTGTTAATAAATTCAATTTTGGATGACCTAAGTATCGAAAAACTAATAAACCCAATATTTTGGGTTGTATTAGTTGAGCCATCATAAAGTACATTTGACTCATTATAAGATGTTATCCATATTATCAGAAATCTAAGCACCTCGAGACTATCTTTGTTGTAGATAATCAAGACACATTGGCTTTCTTATATATTTAATGTTGTGGAAGAACAATTTTAACCTAGATTTGTGTCAAGAGTTGAGTGTATTGAGCCTCATACTCACCATCTGTATGCATTGAGACAAAGCTATAGAGGAAAACTAAGAGTCGAGTGGAATGAATTGAAAATTTACACCATGGTAAGCTAATTCTCTTCCATCTGTATGCATTGAGACAAAGCTATAGAGGCAAACTAAGAGCCAAGTGGAATGAACTGAAAATTTACACCATGGTAAGCTAATTCTCTTAGCACGTACTCCCTATTCTCTCTCCTATTCAGTAATTTGATTGTATACCCCCATATCATATCACACCATCGCCCTTACGAAGTGTCACTACGTCAAGGTAGACTATTGCCTTTGTTCTGTTAGGCAGTCACCCCAAATCATGTTAGGAATTTTGAATTCACAATGCTCATGAGGTCTTGGTTGATTGTTGTATTATGCATATCCTCTCATTTGTTCTTCCTCTTGCTATATGTGATGTTTCATACAACCAAACTCTTTAAACATTCTAGTAATATTTGCTTCGAGCAAACAGTGTCTTCATGATCATCTAGTCCACACCATTTGCACAGCATTTCTGCTTTATTCTGATTGCTTTGGCATTCTGTATCGAAGTGACCCCATTCGTTGTATTTGCGACATTGGATCATTGGTCTTCTGTTAGCATCATACTAAATTTTGCTTCTTGGTTCATTGTTGAACCGATTATTATTTCCCCATCTATTACAGTTTTTTCTTCCAGAAGATGCATTAGTGTTATTGTTTTGTATTTTTGGAGGTGTGGTCGGAGGGGTTGATTGTTTCCCTTGGATAAAGAGCACTTGCGTGCTTCTTGTCTTCAAGTTGCATGGCAATTCCTTGATGGAATGTCCTATCACTTGGCAGATGTCATAGAACAATTTTTTTGGGCAGTTTTTTTGGTGTGACCCTCGACCTTGCACTCGGTGCACCATAATTCCTTGCTTTCCTTTGTATATTATTTCTTAGCTTTGAGTTCCTCCATCGTTCTCATCATGCCTTTCCATAAAACTTGAACTTCCTTTGATTCATTGTTGCTATTGTTAGTGCTCTCATCATCTTCTGTCCTCTTCCCTTGAGAAGATGTCTTATCTTACTTTCTATGTCCATCACCCAATTGTAGGCATCAATGTACAATGACGAAGGTACGACTTTCATTTTTTCCCCAACGAAGGAATCAATTCCTCGATGAACCATCTTTTCTTCAGTCCACTGCCAAATTGGTTTTCTAATTTCACTAGTAACTCCTTGAGCCTATGATTATAGGCTCACACATTCTTGTGCTTTCTTTGCTTTCCTTGCCACAATTTAATTATCATCTCTCAAGAGTTTGAAATCCTCTTGTAATGCTCTTTTCAATGCATCCCATGTATTTTTGTGTGCTACTTCCAATTTTGTGTACCAGTCTATGGATATCTCTCTGAGATTTTCTTATTCACTTTCCCCTTTGTCCAACGTTGATGGTATTGACAATTTCCTGGTTTGGTCGGCGAGGTTGATGTATGTCTCATCAGGAAGTGGTAAGTGTCGGGCTATTTCTACCCACTCTCCCTTCTTGCATTCTCTTACCCATGAATTTTTTTTCTCTCCCAACTACAACTTCTGCTTACGCTTCAACTATTGCTCTTGGGTGGGCTCGGGCGTTCCCTCAAAAATCCTTTGCCTTCTTCAACTTCATCCCTTAGTGGGCATCATCGTTCTCTTTCTTATTTTATTCTTAAAGACCTTCTGATTTTTTGGTATATTGATTCGTGACCAGTTTGTATTAATTTCTCATTTTTATTCAAAGTTAAGGGTATTAATTCTTCAATGTACACTAATGGTCATTATTACATTCTTCTTCTTCCCTTTTGTTTCGTTCTTCGTACAATTGTAGTATCTATTGCCTACATTGTTCTTGGTCTCTCTCAACCCAAAGATCTTGTAGAATGATGAAATGGCATGCAATAAGTCTTGGTAGTTTATTGAGAGAACAATCAACCTCTTCATTCATGGTTAGGTTACCCCAGATGGCGGCCTAAAGGACCTCTCTTGAGAGCTTCCCTCCATATGTGTTATTTTAATGAAATGTCCCATAATTTTACCAAGTCTTGTGTCAACTCGTCTTCCCTTTCGTCGTTTGCTTGCATAGGTTCTTTGGTTGGTTGTCCCATTACATCACCATGATTCTCGTTCGTGAGTTATACTTTGCCATTGTTTGTATTGGCAATTGTTGATGTTAGAAGAGCAGCATCGGGTTTCTACTTCCGGCCCAGATCCGCCCATGAGGATCAAATTAAATCATAACCTATCGGCTATTTAATTTGATAAGGCAATTTTGATGAAGAGACACGTCTCTTATTAAATAACATTTAATATTTTATTTATTTGTTATTATTCAATGAGGCCAACTTATGTTCTTCGCCACCCTTGAAGAGGTTTAATGCTTGAGGCCGACCTCCTACACAATCGGCGATTTATTGAAGGGACATTTCACTTAATTGAGGCCGACCATATACCTTGAAGAATCACGTCCTTTGGAGAATCCTCAATCGAATGGTATAAAGAGGAGATGTTGTTTGATCATTAAGGCATTCATTCATTCTTTTGTCATTCGATATCCACAAGTGTGAGTTGGTGAAGTAAGAAGATCATCAAGTGCAGATCAATATCATTGAAGAAGGTTGAGTTTGCTATCAACAAGTTGCATTATATTGTTTCTGTATTAGCATCAGATTGTGGTGCTATTCTTGGCCCCATTGTTGCCCTTATTGTAAAGGAGTTTCCTATTTGATATTCAATATATAAGTGATATATTGTTGTTGGATTTTTCTCCCTCGAGGAGGGTTTTCCCAGGGTATATTCTATATTGTTGTCTGATTTTTTAAATTAAATTTGTGCTTTTACATCTGATCATTAAAACTAACATGATATCAGAGCGGGTCCAAGAAAAGATCCGATCAGATTTATTAAGCAAACTAACGAAGGTTCACTTGCGCTTCAATGGATTTTTTTTGTTGATTTTCATGCTTAGATTTTTACATCAGCCTAGGCAACTTGAGGAAGGAAAATTTGGTGTCATTTTGACCTAGGGTTTCACCCTAGAGTGGAGCGCATAAGTTGCAAGAGGTGAGCCTAGATTTGGAGGGGTGATTTTGGCATGTTTGGGAATTTTGGCAAGCTTCAAGGGTTACAAACGCTCACCTACAGACCAGCAAGCCATCACACCTTTTTGGTAGGGTTTTGGAGGCATTTCATCATATATTTGCATTCATCTTTGCATTTTGTGATAGCTGGAGCAATTCACCCAGCTAGGGTTAGTGTAGATCAACATTTCATTGCACATTTTGGCTTGTAATTTGGGTTTCTTCATATCAGCAAACTATTGTACATTGTTGGGCATGTTTGCAGCCCATTTTATGGTGAACTTGCATACATATTAGGTCTAGTTTTGTAGCAGCACAACTAAGCAATTGATAACCAAATTTTGGCATGTTTTGGATGGACAATTTGGTGTTTCATTATATTGGTTATGTTCATGTTTAAGATTAGAAAAATCTATTATGTTATTTGAGGCAATTGGAAAGATATGTGTTGCTATTATTGCATGTTTAAACTCAGAAATTTTATATCAATAGTTAGGGTTTTTAGCAGAAATTTTGAAGAGCAGAAATTAGGTCAAAGATTTGTGCTTCAAAAGTTAGAAAATTTGCATATATCCTAGTTGGGATATTTAAAGATGAAAATGTGGGCATCTAGATTTTGATCAACTATCAAAGATCCACTAAAATCATCATATTATCCAAATATTTAGGTAATGAACATAACAACAAAATACATTTATTCCCCTCATCTATTTTTACATCAACTAACTATAACTGACTCAAGATTAAGTTGAAACTCATTTAAATAATCTACCATCAATCCCTCATCCTTTATTTTAAGAGAATGTAATTCCCTTTTCAAAAATAAATTATTAATGACTCTGTTTTATATATTTCTCTTCTATTTTATTCCACAACTTATATGCAGTAACTTGGTTATAAACATTCAATAAAATAGAATCAAATAAACACAATCGTATGGTGCCATGATTTTTTTATCAAATTTTATCCATTCTTCATCTAGAAAATTTTATAGTTTGGTTTCACCATTCATGGAAATGTATTGATATCTTTCCTCTAAGATATCCCCCATCTTTAGCTTACAAAGCTCAAAGTTTGTGTCATTGAACTTTTCTAATTGAGACAAACTAGTCATGATCTCTATCACCCAAAACCAAAAATTATAAGAGAAAAAAACATGTTCCCACTACAACAAAATCAATAAAATAGTGTGAAAAAGGCATCCCTCTCTAATCAATCCAACCATGGCTCTGGTATCAAATGTTGAAACAAAGTGTAACTATACTATGAGATATGTTGATCTTATTGCAATTAAATTTGATAAGAAATGATAGATCATAAATGGAAATGAAAATAAACTATAAACTAGATGCAAACCATGACACAAAGAAGTATGTGGGAAAACCATGATAGCCATTTTTCAAACAACGAAGTTTTTTAATTCTATAGGGAAGGCTATTCATGCTTCTATTTATCCTTGCATTTGTTAATTTATGTCTTTGTAGGCTTAATTTTCTCTCTTTTTCAAGTCTTTTTGTCTTTCTTGGGTTGTAGTTTTGTGGCTGACCCACATGATTCTTTGGGTCCCTCTAAGCTCTATGTCAAACAAGTTTTTTTTAGTTTTTGTGCAAATCATTCCATGAAAGTATAAAATGTGATGAATATTCTTTTGGATCTATCTCAAAGGCAACAATTTACTTTAGAAAAATTAAAAACTAGTGATTTTAAAATCAATGGATGCCTTCCTCGAAATAAGGAGATTCCAATACTTATTTTTAATCTTGACTCTATGACTCAGGATTTAGTTTTTTTTCCAAAGGCATGTCCTCATTTGTAAGTTCATGTGGGTTATATTAAATCTCTAGACGCCAGAGGATTGGGCATGCAGATCTTGGTTGATCGACAAAGACATGGAGATTACTTTGATGCAAATGTGCATTTTTTTGTTTCCTTTAATAATTATTCTAACTATGTTCAATTTTTTAAAGAAGGTCCTTATTTTTTAAGCATGCTTTCATTTCATGAAACCCTAGCTTATGGATTTTATCCCAACATATATACTCTCATCCAAGGTCCTAGTTTGGATCCATTTATTTTATTTGTCATTAATTTTCTAGAAAGATAAATGCCTAAAATATTTGGGTGATTCATTGGGTTCTTCTATGGGTACCTAATAGATTACCAAGGAGAAAAAAGTTTCTAGTTATGCCTAAATATGTGTTGAAAAATATTTAAATAACCCCTTGCTAGCAACTCTTAATATTCAAGTGGAAGATTTTAGTTGGCATCAAACCCTAGATTATGAAGTTATTTCTTTCAAAAGTAGGGAATTCCATTGTTATAGACATTTATTTTGAGACCGTCCCCATCTCAAATCATATGACTTTCTTGAGAAATTACCACAAGAGGGAAAAAAGAGTAAACAATAAATTTAGCAAGATAATCAAGGGTCAATTGTTGGTCTCTAATGTTGATGGCTTTGCCATGGCTTATAGAAAGGTAAATCTCAACCTCCTCCTAGAGAAGCCAAAGTTAGTACTCAAAATACAAATGTTTTATATTATAGAGAAAATAGCAACCAAATTCCAGGATGATCAAGATCACAAGTAGGAAAGGATGCTAGCAAATCAAGGAAATGATAAAATAATGTAAGATCAAGAAATTCATGGTAAATTGCAAGGGACTAAAGCAATATTACATAGCACAATATCTTATAATTTTTTGGGAGTTTTTGTATATGACTATTGCCATTGCTAATGTCCATCATACTCCTTTGGTGTCAATTAAGTCTATTATTTCTTTTGAGAACACTCTTTTTGTTCCCAATAACTCTCAAACTTTCGAATTTTGGAAAAAGGTTCTTGTCTTTGATAAGATGGAACATGTGCATGAAACCCTATCATGGACATTGATAAACAAGGGACTATTTCCTTTTTTCATTTAGAAGATAACTTGAAACTTATAATTTTTCAAATAAAATAATAAAAATGATCCTCCAACTTAGGCTTTGGGTTTTAAACAAAGTCAAAATTAAAAACAAGGGAGACATGAGACACTCACAGCCAATTGTAATATTGATCATGATAAATCTAGATGTTTGGGAGAACACATGTTGGCTTTGGGTCTTCTCAATCAAGTGGATTCATCCCTCCCTCATACATCTCAATAATGATTATTTCCTAGAATGTGAGAGGGATTGGAAGTAGACCCAAACATAATGTTGTTAGAAGAATGATTAAATATTTTAACCCTTTTATGTTGTTAGTTCAAGAAATTAAGCTTTTTAAGGAATCAACATTTTTTTTACTATAGTATTAGTAGATATAGGGAAAGGATTGTTATTTATGCTCTTGGTCTATCTAGCGGTCTTATGTGTGCTTGGGGTTCTAGATATTTTTCTCCAAAAATTCCATAAGTTGCAATTGTGGTATCTTTTTAGAAAGTGTTCTCACATCTAGCAATCACAATGTCTTAATCACTAATTGTTATGCTCCCAAGATCTTCATGGTAAGGTTAAACTCTATGATAACTTGAATGTTCATATAGAATATTATCTTTGAAATTTTCCTTGGATTATTGGAGGTGACTTCAATTTGAGTTATCCCTGAATGAAAATGGCAGAATTCCTACCCTCCCTCAAGCTACTAGTCTTCTTCTTTCATAGAACATTAGTAATCTTGAGTTAATGGATATCCTTCCTAGAAATGGTTCTTTTACTTGGAACAATCAAAGAATTGGTGATGATTTTATTGTAGAATAGTTGGATAGATTTTTTAGTAATTTATTCTTAGAATTTTTAGCACATTCAAATTGCCTCTTCTATTTTGAATAATGTGGATTTGGTTCACTATCCTATAGCTTTACACTAGGCAGGAACTAATAGGCTTTCAAATTCCCCTTTTAGATTTTAACTCATTTGGTTAAAATAAGATGACCTTGAAGAAAATATTAAAATTTATTGGCAGGAAGCTAAAGCTCATCATGGTAAAATTTTGTATGTTTTGTTCTACAAATTATGTTTTGGGTGATCCCACAAAGCTGGTTTACAATTTCTGGGAGATTTTGATTTTTGCTGAAATCACATATTTTTAGAAAATATAATGATTTAATCCTTAAAAATTTCCATTTAAAGCATTCCAATTGAAGAGGGTTTGATCAAACTACCTTAGATCAAACCCCCTTGGATAGAACCCCGCTAGTTTTAAACCATACCTATAACAAAGTCTTCTCTACACTTATCAAAGTGTTGATAAAACCATACACATTTACCTTTTGGAGGGATCAAATGAATTCATTTAAATTTATTTTTTTATAAGTATCTGATCCTTATTATAAGCTTTCCCAAAAAGTATAATTTTAAATAAATTGAATTTTTATTATTATATTTTTTATTTCTTGTGAAAGTAGGGTTTTCACCCAGAAAATCAAATACTTTGAAATTACACTTGCATTACAGAAGAAATAGAAGATTATAGAAAGAATTTGAAAATGAGAATTATTACCCGGATATTTAAGTCTTTGATCCAACAAAAAAAAAATGAACAATACATACAAAAAAAGTTGTGCTATACAGTCTGCCTATGTCTGAATTGTAATTGGTTTGACTTCAAAACTTGGTCAAGGAAAAAATATTCAATAAAACACTATGAAACCAATTGGAAACACTAGATATCATAGTTACAAATCTAAATTTGAAAAAATAGAATTTTATCCTTAAATTTAGGAAGGAAAAGTTGTGTTGCTCGATGAGCGTCCTCACATGAAAATGGTGTTCTTGAAAACTGGTTTTAGGAAGGAGATGGAAAAAAAAAGAGATTACAATTTTGATTCCAAATTTTTGAAAAAATAATTTATAATCTACATACAAAGTGTCACAAATCCACTGGATTTGCATCATCTTCAAAATTGCAGTTTATAGCTATAGGTGCAGAAAGTGAAGATTTAGTTAAGAAAAAATCTGATTCATTGTGTTTTGTCTCCAAAATTGTAAAAACTTGATGTGTGGGATCAACTCCTTTTGTCAAAAAACAAAAGAAATTTAATTCTTTCTCATGTATAATATTCTACAAAGAAAAAATAAACAATCTCAGGACATTCCTACAAACTCTAGAATGAATTAGAAAAACCAAGCTTCAAGAGGAAACCATGTCGCAGAACAAATCTCATGCTAAATGCTTACAAGTAGGGGACATGAAGTCTTCTTTTCTCAGCACTCTATTATGGTGCAAAAATATTTTAATGATTTGAAGAAGATTCAACAATAGAATGGGTCTAGGATTGAGCTCATTGAAGATATCCAATTATAAGTAATTTCTTACTATTATGAGTTGTTCAAATCCCCACTAGTTTTTTTGTTGATAGATGTATCATTTTGAATTGTATTCCTAGACCTATTTCTCATGATAATTCCTTCCTCAATGGTCCTATTTCTATGGAAAAACTAGAGTAGGTTTTGTTATGATATATAGTTTTTCTATTGAGTTCTTTCAAGCATTTTGAAATATTGTCAAAGATGAAATTTTGGAGGCCTTTGAGGAACTGCATACCTTGAAACAAATGTGAAAACATTTTAATAACTCTTTTCTAGCTTTGATTCCCAAGAAAGAATGTTTTTAATATTTATGATGTTTGACCATAACTCTCTATAATACTATCTATAAGTTTTTTTTTTTTCAAAACTATTACTAAGAGGCTGAAATTGTTCCTTCATTTGATCATCTCTCTTGAATAGGGGAGTTTGTTCAAGGTAACCAAATCATCAATAATATTGCTATTGTACAAGAATACATTCAATATATGCATGTTAACAAGAAAATCTCTATGTTCATGAGCTTGATCTTTGTAAAGCTTGTGAGAGGGTCTACTAAAAAAATCTAGAAGATATCTTATGCACCTTTGGTTTTGATAATAATTGGATTCAATGGTTCATGGTGTGTTGTACCTCTCATTTTTCAATGATTATAAATGGTTCTTATTCTACTATTTTTAATTCTAAGATAGGTCTATGTTAGAGTGATCATGTCTCTTCATATCTCTTTATCATTGTGAAAGGAATTGATAGGTTTTCAAAACACCTTAAATTTTCTAGCTCAATTTCTAGATTTCACATTATGTAAAGCATGGATCCACTTTCCCATCTCCAATTTGTGGATGACATTTGTTTGATGGGTAATGTCACTCTTCTGGAAGTCATTTCTCTTAGGAAATCTTTTGACTTTTTTCTCCTCTCAAATAATTGGGTATCCTTATTTCTCCTACTTTCCTAGGGAAAAATACTCAAATGTTATGTTGGATTTTTTTCAATGTCATATTAGTTATTAAACTCACACATGCCTCTCTCCTTATATTTGCATAATCCTTATTAAATTTTTTATTCAATCTCTTGATTTATAGATATATGTCTCTTGTAGCTCCAAAATGCATCCTTCATTATTTAGATTGTAATATGAGAGTTTATTTAGGAAAGGAATTTAAAGATAAAGAAATGGTATTTGGTTAATTGGGATGATATTTCTCAACCTAAAGAGAGGTAGTTTAGGTATGAGATATCTCCTCAATAATATAGCTCTTATAAATCAATCTCTTGATTTATAGATATATGTCTCTTGTAGCTCCAAAATGCATCCTTCATTATTTAGATTGTAATATGAGAGTTTATTTAGGAAAGGAATTTAAAGATAAAGAAATGGTATTTGGTTAATTGGGATGATATTTCTCAACCTAAAGAGAGGTAGTTTAGGTATGAGATATCTCCTCAATAATATAGCTCTTGTTACCAAATTATATTATAGATGGTGTATGGAGAAACAAGATTTATGGGGAATAATTTTTGAGCTCAAGTATTTGAATATGGAGAATCATTCTCTCATCACTAGGATGTTGACTCTTGGAAGGGGTTTTGAGATATGGAAAACCATGAAGTTGGGTAGTAGTGTGATTAAAGCTTGCATGTTCTAGACTGTGAAGAAGGGTGGCCTTGCTCATTTCTAAGATTATGTGCGGGACCAACATAACCCTCTTTGCATAGAATTCCTTGTACTCCTAAAACTAATATAAATGTATTAAAGTTGGCTAGAGTTATTTTTCTGATTTTAGTATGTGGTCATGCGAGATGATGTGAGGATTTGGAAATAGAAACCTAAATATCTTTGACTAGGTCAACAATTCCCTCTCATGATTGTTTACCTCATGTATTAGTCTCCTAAAAGGTATCTTTAGATAGAATTTTAGATTAATTGGATGAATTTTTAAAGCTTTTGGGATTTGAAAGGTGTAAACTAGTTATAAAACTCATTCTAAAAAAAACCTAGAAGTTAAGAACTCTAAGCTTTAGAAAAGGGTCTAGCATCCTAAATGTTGGCCTAAATTAATGCTTTCTTTTGACTTGTAGTTTTAGATTATTTTTTCATTTGGATAATCTTTGGAAATGAGAGGTCATTAGCTGAAATAAATGTATTCTCTATCTTCAAGATGAAGAGTTAGGTATACATCTTTTAGTTTTCCCTTTGCTAGTTTCCTTCACAATTTATGGTGCAAGTTGTTGGTAATTTCATGGGATAATTATGAGTTGGTCCATGAATATCTTGTGAACCAACCATAACCTTATTTGAAGCTAAAATCCCTTAATTTATTTCATGATATTGATTCTAATTTGATTTGCTGAAATATTTGATGGTAACAAAATCAAGGGAATTTTAATGGTACAAGATATATAAGTTAAGTTTGAGGTAGAATAATGTCCTACATAAAATAATATATCAAGTTTGGATTCAATATTATCAAGCGAGTTCTTGGTGGGAGTTTTAGAGTTGTAATAAGATTTTGTATTCTTATGGTTTCTCCCTCTTCTGCATCTTCCAGTAATAACCCTCAGAATTATCATATTTCTAAATGAGAATGTCCTTATTTGGGCTTGGTTAAAATTAATGTTGATGGAGCTTCAAAATATTGTCCTATAAATGTTGGCATGGGAGGTGCTTTCCATTACCATAATGGCAAGGTCATGTTCTAGCTTTGATAGTCTCAATGTTGGTTCTAATCATTTTACTAAGGCTATGTCCATTTGATAATATATTTTAGAAGCTAAGGTAAATAATTTTACTAATACTATTTTGGAATTTAACTCTAAAATCTTATTTCATCATTTCAAAAGAAATTATTCCTCTCACTTCCAATAGTGCAGTTGAATGAATGTAAGTAATACATCAACATCCTTATTCACGGTTTCAATGTTGGTAAGTGGAACAATATTAGAAGGGAAGGAAATCAAGTTGCTATTTTTTTTACTAGATCATCTTCAATTGGAATGTCATCGATTTCAATACTAGGAATAATAAAGATTGCCTTGTTTGGGACATAAGCAAATATTTTAGAGATTTTGTGAATGATAACTACAATGCCTCTTTATATTCTTGATTCCCGTCAGTGTATTTCTTGTTGTTTTTTAACATAAAGGAAAACATTATTTTTGATATTTAGAGCATATACAAACTTTAGGAGAACAAGTGTTTATGCCCTATCTATGAGATTTGGATGGTTTTTCCTCTCTTGTTGATTGTCTATTTTCAAAAAAAAATTATTCTCTAGAATTGATGTGTCATGAGTGGAAAAGACTAGAAAACCTAATTTTTTAATTAGTTATTGTTTTAATATATATTTATATATTAAGAAAGCATTCTTGAAAATAATGACCCTAGGATTTATATTTTCTAGGTTGATATATAAGTTAATGATGTTTCCTAGATATGAAGACTATGAAATTGAGCTTGATTTTAAAAACATGTTATGGGAGTTTGACCAAAACAATGAATAGATTGTTAGTCTTTTTACTCATGTTTCCTTTATCAAGCATTGTTTAGTTTGAAGAGATTGAAATGTTTTCAATAATTTGAAATGATACTTAAAACAAGAAAAAAGGAAAGGTGTGTGAAGGAGACTAGAATGTTTTGTTTTCAAATCAATTCAAACAATGATTAATGTTTCCCATTTTTTAAGTATTATGTTGAAATACTTGAGCTCAAGTTTGGTCATAACCTTAGGCTGCAACTTGATATAAAATGGAATATGGTAATAGCTTGGGTTGAGCTTGTATTTCATATTGTAATGTATAAAAATGATAATTTCTCTGGTATAAGGGAATATTGACATGTAGCTTGAATGCAAAAATATTTAATGAGATCAATGTTCATATCAAGGTAAAACACATAGTTGTGTCACACTTTCGGCCAAATAAATAGTTTTGAGCAAAATATTTTCGGCCGGAAAGGTTTCCCTGGCGACAGGTTTCAACCAAACCACGCGGCCTATACTGGCATTGATGCTTCAATCAATAAGTTTCGCTCAAATGCCAAAAAATTAAATTTTTCATTTTCCCGCTTTGAAATTGGACTTTTTAATGTGCGAGGTTTCTATAGAAAGGGTTTCGAGCGAAACCCTTTCAACTAAAACTATTTATGTGGCATCCTAATTGGCAGCCAACTCAACTTTTTTCAGAATTTT
>VDFB02076786.1:0-13724 GCA_007258455.2 Sequoia sempervirens | reverse complement strand
TATATATATATTTATATATTTTGGTGAATATTTATTTAAGTAAATATTATAATTATAATTTATTTTATTTTAAATGAATTATAATTATTTTATTTAATATTATTATTTTTATTTATTTATTTTTAAAAAAAAGAAGTAAATTTTGTATTTTATTCATCATGTGGATAATGTTTATATATAAATAATTATATATTAAAGGGCATTATTTTATCTTTGTTATGATTGAGCAAATAATTTAAAACAGAAAACTTGCCATAAATCGTTGTTAGTTGTTAGTGGCTTATATCAAGCAGATTTCATTCCTTATTTTGATGATTGGAATTTGATAATTTTTCCTTTTGTAATAATAGTTACTTGGTGATATTAAATTAATTATTTTAAGTGGGAATGGAATTAAATTCTAATGGTACAAGCTTGCAACATATTATTTGAGTTTTCCTTTACGTTAGGTCATCGTTTTGTGTTGCCTTTGAGGAACCCTATTGTCTTGCAACCCTTGATCCAGAGGTAGGTTTAATTTTTGACTGTTGTCCTCATCTTAGTTATACTTTTGGAATTGAAACTTTTGGTTTTGTGCTTGGGAGGGTTGAACGGTATTGTTAAGACTTTTGGTTGAGTTATCGCGAGAGGGTTAATGCCTCGCATGTTCTTGTTTTAAGTTTTATGTTTTGAGGTTTTAGTTCAACCCTTGCCTAGTTCTTGGTTTATATTAGGGGTCTTAGGGAGTGTGGCTCTTCGTGGGGGCCGGTGCCTCAGTTAAGAGGAAGTGCACAGGAGAACCCACGTAAGAGTAGTTAAACAAGTGATAACCTAAAAATAGAATTAGGGGGATGGGTAGTAAAATACTCAAGATAATAAAAATTGGATTCCTCATCTATGCATTAGGGCTAACATAGACTAATGATAGATTGAGAAGGCCGTGGTCGGAAAAGTCATAATCTCGTCTTCATGAGAGGTTATCGACTCCGCATGAGCTACCCTATGGTGTCGGTGCCTCAAGTAGGAGGAAGAGCCAGGAGATCCATAGATGGGTGCCGGCGCCTCAAGTTGGAGGAAGAGCCAGGAGATCCCATGAGGGCTATGCGATGACACTCTCCACTAGACTTCCTGTTGGCCTTGTTGCTTTTTGCCTCTGGAAATGTATTTTGGATTTTGAATGTTGTATCAGTTTCCTTAGTTTTGTACTCCTTTTGTGATTCTGAATCTTATGGAAGTGATTATGAACATTCTTTGGTGACTTGTTATTGTTATTGCTTGGTTTAATTGTAACCTCTGATTTTGTATTTGAGTTTGTACCTTGTTGTTCATGGAGTTGGTTTGACATTCATGGTCGAGTTAACTTCATTGTCACCTCTGAGCACGGGGGGTGAGTTATCTATAATTCACATGGTTGGGTGGAATGTGCTCTGCACCCGTTGGGTTCCTCGTCAGCATTCCTTGTTCGCAGCATTTCCGCAGTTGGAGTTATACCAGTGCTTACTTTGTTATTCAACATTCATTGTAATTTGTATCATCCCACTAGTTTGGGAAATTCATTGTAATTCTTATATCAAAAGATTGTAATGTAACATTATAACAATGATGTAATAGTTAGGATTCTATGTAACTTTATTTGATGGGATTCATATGATTGTATTATGTGGTATATTAATATTCTTGCTCTTGGTTCATGGATGTACATTTATTTATGGTTATTATAATATTAATGGTTACATGGCTTATCATTATCTGGTTCTTCCGTTTAGTTATTGCAATGTAACCTCGCGTGCCCCAGAGAACTAAGTGTAGTAATGTGATGTAATATGTTTTGTGATTATGGTTAATGTATTGTATGTTTAATTTAATTGCTTTTAAAAATAAAAAAAAAAAATTATTTCCCTTTGTGGGTTCTCCAGGGTTTGTAAATGCTACACTAATCACATGCCATCCCTATTGCCACTTATATTGAAGAATGCAAAGAACATATTGATAAATAGTTGAGAAGATAAGGAAAATTAAATGAACATAAAATATGGATATAAATAGTAGTGCCTACAATGAAAACAATGATGAAATAGAGTGGAGAAGACTTATGATAATAATTAAACTCTTAGTTTTGCTTAATCATAAGAGCTATCCCAATTATGTTGGAATTGGGGTTGTTGAGAATTATCTAGAGAATATGAAGAAAGAAGAATCATACGAGGAGATTAGGATGACAACCCTAGATGTTAATTTTGACAAGGAATGTAGGAAAATGGTAGAAAAACCATAAAAAAAATCCTCACATGGAGAAACCTAGATATTGAAATTAAATATAGATTTGTAAAGAAGGAATAGCTAATGCACAAGATTCCTATTTTTAGAGGAACTTCTAATCCACAACAACATATTAAATATTTTGAGAAGTTCTTGACTAAAAGGGGAGCAACAAACAAATTAGTATGGGTCCACTTATTTTAATTGGACTTTGAAGTCACTACCTTGTTCTTGGTATATACATCAAGAACATAAAGGACAAACAAAGGATTGGGATAAGATAAAAGAAGATTTTGTAAAATTCTTCAACTTTTGTCATCAAGGTGAGAAGATACACCAAGTGCATAAAAGGATCCAAACTTTTGTCACATTCCCAATTGAAAAGGCACAAAGTAAAATTAAGAGAAATAACTTCAAGATGGCACCACAAGATGTTACAAATAATTGGGAACTTGTCGGGTTCATGCTACAAGGAATAATAAGGATACCACCAAAAATTTGTCCTCTACACATGGAAACAATTGGTCTAGAAGGGATGGAAAAGGAACCAAGAATCATAAAAGTCGAAGTGGAAGGAAAATATAGGATGTTGATTACTAAAATTATAACACCTCAAAGGAAAATGCTATACAAAATTAGATTTATTGATAAAATTAAGGTAAAGATGAAGATAGTTCCCTCAAGTTGGAAGCAAGATAGGTAGTTGAATAAAATGGTTTCATAAAAAATAACCCCATAAGTAAATAATAAGGGCAAAGACTATAATGGAAGAATGTCACAAAAACAAAGAGACATACTAAAAATTTCCACTCACACCATGAGTAACTCTTGGAAAATACAAGTGATTTCACTAGGTTGTCTTGAGGACAAGACAATGTTTTAGGCTTGGGGAGAATGTTGGCAGGATATAGAGGGCTATGCGGCACCTCATATATCATTTGGGTCATTTATAAACCCATATATCCATTATATATTGTTTAAATAGCCCTAAAACACATCTAATGGGGCTAAATAAGCTATAAAAGTGTAAAATATAATAGAGAAAAGGGTAAATTCAAGGGAATAAGATAATTAAGCGTTATTATGAAAGGATATTATAGAAAGGAATAATGAAAAGGAATCAAGTATATAAAGAAGGGAAAAGTGAGAGATAAGAGTGAAAGAGTGTGGAATCATATGGATTAAATATATATGAGAATAAGGAAGTGTGGAAGATATATATATGACACATATATGGATGAAGCATGATGAATAAATTATAAGACATGCATAAGATGTTAAAGTATATGAATATATGATGTTATGGATGTATATATGAATGCATAATTTATTATAATTTGGTTTATAATTCATGTATATCTAAGTGTAACACCTCTCTAACCCTAGCCTGGGTAAGATAGCATTTTGATTTTGATTTGGTATTCTAAATGTTAAATGTTATCATAATGAGATTAGACATTTATGATTATGTGAAAGGTTATCATGATTAACTATACTAATACAATTAATTGATATATGGTAGTTAACTGCAGTTAGGATGTAGTATGTGTTTCGGCTATGTATATATGTATATGCCTAGGTACACTGTTGTGTGTATGTTTACAGGTACCAGGTATCGACTCCACCCAACTCCACAAGTTTGAGCGTACCTTCCCTAACAGTGGCTAACAAGAGATAGCACATTGGCCAACCCTTGACCTAAACCCTTATCGTCGTACCTAGTTGAGTATGACTTGTCTTTGATTAATTAGTGCAAACCCCGGATACCGTGATTGGTCATGTTCTGGAAAAACTTAATCCCCTATGTGGTCGACCTGTGAAGAGTGTCTGAGCTTTTGAGTTAAATTACATTTTCCCATAAATTTTAATATAGGAAATGCATTTTATGATTAAATGGGGGAATTTAATATTTAAAAGGGTTAATTAGGCTTATGTATATTCAGTTTGACTGTAATCACATAATTTGTGTGGTTAGGTTCATTTAAGAAATTATAAGCATTATTTTATTATTTAATTTTAAATTGTGCTTATAAAGACCTATATTTTGATTTTTATGTTGAATGTTGATTTATGCTATAAATTGGATGTTTAAATTATAAATTGGAAAAGAAGGAAATGAGAATCAAATAATATATATAAAAAAGGTAATACTCAATATTGCATTTTTAAAAAAAGTGAAAATGTGAAAATGAGTTTTAAAAAGGAAATAGATTTCATTTTTGTTGGAGTATATTTTGGAGAGAAAATGTGAGGGAAAAACCCTCTTTTGAAGGAAAATTGATTTGTTCATTGTGGGAGCAATTGGGCATGAAATTGCATGGATCAGTTACTTTTGGATAAGAATAGGGAAAAGAAGTGATGGCTGTGATCTCATGTGCTCTCATTGCTTGTGTGCAAACATCCTCTCATTTGAATTTCTTGCTTAGGAATGGAGGTATTTTATCAATCCTTCATATTTACTTGATTTTAAATGGTTTGAATGATTCCAATTGCATTAGTAGTATGTTAGAATTCTTCCATGTATTTTATTTGAATCAAATTGATTGTGTATAATTTATTTTAAGATTTTTTTTAGAATTTTTTCAAATACAGGGTTACCATGCCCAAATTTTAATTGGAAGCTTAAATTGGTGTTTTTATGTTAAAAGTGTGTTGTTGGGCACTTTTGGATCAAAAGGGTATTCTTACATTTTTTAATTTTGAATTTTGAAATTTTAAGTTTTTTCAACCTTCATCAATGGTGGAACTTGATTATTTGTGAAAATTGATTGCATTTAGAGCAAACTGGTGTTTTTTGTTAAAAGGTGTTGTTGGACACTTTTGGATCAAAAGGGTGTTCTTTTTTGGTTTTGAATTTTCAAATTTTAAGCTTTTTCAAGCTCATCAATGGTGGAACTTGGATATTTGTAAAAAATTGGACTTTTTTTAAAAATGATTTTTGAGAATATTATTTCATAATATAATGGGGAATGATAGAAAATGCACATGAATTCTTTGAATGGGATCGTTTCGGATCTGTTTGCTTGTTCAAATTCCAGATTTTCTATTTTAGTGTAAAAATATGAATAGTGTTGCAAGAAGTGTGAATGCCTTGTGTTTTTGGATGTAAATTCATTTATGAGTTGCATTATAGCTTTGGCTATATTTCCTTGTTCATATAGAATGAGATGAACCCTAGGACTAGGTACTAGAGTGAGTCGTGGAAGTCATACATGGTTTATTGGATACCCCTGCATGCCTTTAGTGCTCTTATAGGCTAAGGATGTTTGGGAAGACATGCCACTCATTGAGCGTGGGACTTGTGTAGTTGTGCATTCTTGCTTGTATGAAAGGATGCCTAGTTTCTATGATGCCATCCCTTTGGGCACATGTTATGACTCTCCCTATGCTTGCAGTACTCTAGCATCTAGATCCTATTTTGAGTAGCACCCGAAAGATGTATGTTCCTTCCTCTTTTGGTGTTGGGTTTGAATACTATGTTCATGTCATGTGGAATGGCTTGTATTTCATTTAATTCCTCTTATAAGTGATTGCCATAGCAATTGTAATGGATTGTATTTCATTTGATTCCTCTTATGAGTGGCGTGTGTGGCATGTGATTTCCATGTGTGAGTAGCTTGTATGCCATGTATTCCATGTGTTGGAATGTTCTCTTACTTTGTGTTTGATGTATTAAATGCCTTATGTAGTTGCATGAATTCTACTCTTCTCCCTTGTGTGAATTGAGTTGCATTGACATATATGTTAGCTTTCCCTAATTGGGATGCCTATCATTTATCTTGAATGAAGTGTATTCCTTTGTGATTAGCTTGTGTGTAAGCCTACACCTTTGTACTTGAACCTTGCTTGAGTGCCTGGGCCGTGTGACTATCTCCATGAGCACGGGGGGTGGACCTACGGGTTCCACATGGTTGGGTGGCATTACAAACCACTATCAGGGACCGGTGATCTCAGTGTGGTGGATCTACTTTGAGTTTGTCCTCATTTTTTTCATGCATCCATGTCTCCTTCTCTTCATGCTTTCTTATTAGTGTAAAAGCTATAAATGTATAATCCAAGGGCCTTGAGTCCTAAGCTTGTAAATTGTAATATTATTATCGGACCTTCCTCATGAAGGATGTTGTAATCAAATGATAATGAGAATAGTGGTATGCTTTGATTATACTAGATTTGGTGACTCGGTGTGGGTGCCGAGCACTTGATTATTGTTGTCATTTCCATTCTAATTGTTTCATAATGGTTGAATGAATATAGGAATCTCGTTTGGGTTTTAAAATGAATTTAGAATCTTATGTTATCCATCTCTTGTGTTGTGAGCGTTTAAGCATGTTTAGGAAGGTTTTGCGAAGGCTTGTAAAGTCTTGTTGGGGTGGAGACTCCTAGTAGACCTTTCCTAGAGTGTTAATGTTGTCTTGTAGCATTGGTTTGCGTTGTGGAACCATTATTCTTCTGCCTATGCATCTTAGAGCTATGATCGAAGATCATTAGCTAGAAATTGATCTAGTGATCCTCTTTGTGTGTAGTCACTTGACCTTGTATGGGTCAGCGTGGTTGGATGTGGCTTGGAGGTCGACGATTCCCTCATCCCATCCTCTTGTAGTCTTGTGAGAAGAGCACTACTATGGTTTTTAGTCCCTCATTATAGAGATGTCAATCTCTCTCCTGTTGCTTCCTCATGGTGAGTTGTTCCACATTGGTAAGTTTTCCGCTATTATCACCTTGCTTGTGCAATGGTGTGGTCACGTGTTGTTGTTTTGCAGTGTCATTGTGTTCTTATGACACTTGTTTGTGCACATGGTGTGTAGTCGCGACATGTTTTCACATTGTTAGCATTGTTGGTTGTTGTTTAAAAAAAAATATTATTTGGTCGAGTTTCGACTTGGTCCTAATCAATGGGTCGTTACACTAAGTTCTTCCTATTTATTGCATAACATCAAGGTTTACTACATATAACATAATATTAAACCTTAGACTTCAGTCAAGGTTTTTTTGTCAACACTTACCAATGAAAAAGATGTAATAACCCTCAAGGTATGACACTTGTTAACAAAGTGAAAACATGGAAAGAATCACTAGGCCAAGGGGAACAAATTTAATAAATTATTTTTTTCTAAAAAATGGCCAAGAGAACTCACTATTTGATAAAACAAGGGACAACAATGCTCTAGAGGGCTATAATGCACCTAGAGGACACTAAAAACTAGGAAGGATACTAACACAAGTTCACTAATGTACTAAATCTATGTTGGAGTCTTGGTTTGGTGTTGGATTCTTGACCTAGAGCTAGAGTCCCATGAATGTGTTGTAGTCCTAAATTGCATTGGCATGCTTTGGGCCTACGTTGGAATCCTAGCTAGTGAGCCAATCAAAGCCCCCATATAGACCACCATGCCAATAAAAAAACTTTGGGAACACAAGAAAAGAGTCACAACATAATCTATCTAACTATGAAATGATGAAAACAATTAGGAGACTGAAGTGAAATCTAACACCCAATCTCCAAACCCACTAGCCCATGAAGGAGATAACCCCCAAGGGCTTGGCAGTCAACAATGGACTCCAAGACATGACCTTCAACATCAAGAATGAAGGGGAGGGAGTCCTACCTATCTTGTTCAGACCCAAGCCACAAAGAGAACCCAAAACAACCCCACAATGAGGTGGGTTATCACACTCAACACACATGAGACACAAAAAAAACTAGAGACTCCAAAAACAAAAAGATATATGTTTTCTAAGAATTATATTCATTTATAATCAAATGGAAGTTTTATATAGTTCCATTTAATCATCATCACAAAAGGATAAAAGAATATAAAATGATATGCTTGCTTGATACCAATGTTGATACATGTTAAATGCAATAATTATTTCACCAAAATACATGTGCTACAAACATGAAATAACTATTAAATTAAAACATGTAATTATAGGTATCCCACAACACAAATAGACTCCAAAATCACCCCTAATTTAGATTTAGACTCACACAACGCCACACATGACATACCTTGTACTCAAATGGAGTACAATAAGAATAACAAATGAACTAGGCCCAATGCAATATTCTAAAATAAACACAATTAGGGAATGAATCAGACTTGTATAATCAGGTGGAAAAATACCTTGTACCTACATCCTTTGAGCACACATCAAGTGTACCTATTCACTATATAATAGTTGAAACGATGCACAAACACCCAATGAAACACAATATCATATGCTTCATATAAACATGGAAATACGATCATCAACCAATTAATCAATATCATAGTTCATACACAAAAAAAATGTTGAATATAAATGTCACAAGGAAAGGAACAAGTGGGCATTACAAGGTACATGGAAAATCTTCATACTTGTAAGGATGATATATGGCTTACAAGATTGTGTTGAGATGTGGGGTTGAGTTAGTGAGCTATCAGAGTTCTTTGTGATAGTCAAAGTGTCATAAATGGGAAAAGAACCCAACCTTTCATACAAGAAAAAAACACATAGATGTCCAATACTATTTTATTTATGACATAGTAGAGGATGGGAAGGTGATACTATATAAATTTGATAGTTTGTAGAATGTCACAATACATTGATGAAGCTACTTAGCACAAAGAAATTTGGGTAGTGTAATAAGTTTATGAACCTCTCAACCCCTAGTAGATAGATGACAATGTTAGTATTAATTTTAGTCTTGCAAGACATTCAACAAGTTGGAGTGTGTTTAAAGGAAAAGAGCCTTAATCTTGCATCCTAATGTTAATAAAAAAATAATAATTTGGGCTTAGATAGAACATAAAAGTATAATTTTCAAGGCTTTAAAAGTTCCCCCCACCCCCCAAAAAAGTAATATTAAAATAGGTATTACGTAGAGAAAGTGGGTTATAATGACATGGACCTCTATAAGGTCTTCAATTTCTATAATAAGTTCAATTAACTTCTTGGATGAAAAGTTATTTCCTTCAAAAGTTGGGCGTCCCACATTAGAAATGTAAGAGCATCTAGATGATTCACAAGAGTGCTACAAGAGGGAGTTACACTTATTAATAAAATTATGATACATGTTATGACACATCATAAGGCATCTTTAATTGGAGGCAATAGAACCAAAATGGAGTGCCCAAGTTGGTAAGTGGATTATGATGAGTGTATGATAGGTGGAAGGAATGTGCTACTTTTAGCTTGTGAACTCATCTTGGGATTTGGGTGATGAATTTTGACAACGGATTTGGGCATCACAATTTGGGTATTTTTAGCTTATGGTTTCCTTTATCATTTTTTATGGTTTCATTCATTGCTTCTCATATTTATGAGATGCTTGAGATGTAGGTTTCACAGTTAAATTTCTGAGTATTGTTATACTATTAGAATTGCTCCAAATCTCTAATTCTCTTATAAATGCATACTCTACAAATATATTTTAACTATTGATTATTAAATACTATGTTTAATTTATTTGGGATGTGAGGTTTATCTCTGGAAATGATTTTCCTTGTATAAATCATTGTGTTATACTATGTTGCTTTTGAATTATTTCCTTGCAATTGTATGATTAGTTTAATTTTTGCACATACCACCTCCCATAGATTAGTGTAGGAACTATTTTTTTCACCTTTTTCTTTCTTTCATATTTAAACCCACAAGTAGATTGAAGAGAAGGTATCAGTTTGGGGATTAAATGATGGAATCTATGGTTTCATGCGTTTAAAATGCCTTCGGAATTTTCAAAGGCCTCCTTTTAACACCACATCCTTATCCTTGACATAATCAAATTCAATAATGAAGAAACCCCTAGTGCAAGGGAAAATGTTGATATCTATCTCCAATCCCTCTTTCCAATATGTTGAGATCTAAGTGTGAAGGTCAGACAACTTGAGCCAAAATCTTGAAAATTTATAAATAAGGGCATGATCTTGTAAATATTCTTCTTGTTTAGTAATCACATCTCCCATGTTGACTTTAGGGATGTGATCTAAATCGTGGAAGGAGAGAGGACCATGTAGGGTTCGATCATTTAGAATTTTTGTGCCCTTGCAAGAGTTAAAGAAAACCATAGAAGCCAATTATCCCACAACCTTGTTTTGAACACCATATCTAATTGTATATGATGTAGCTTCCATAAACGACATGTTAGGGTTTGAAAAGTGAGGCCTATGGACACCTTGCTCACACTTTTTATCATACACATTAAATGTTGTGCCCAAGATTGCATCATAAAGTTTTTTACTAATACCTCTTGATGTGGTGAGAACTTCCTTAAATGAATTGTTAGGGTTTAGAATGTGTGAGCAAGGGGTTTAGAAAGTGAGGCCTATAAACGCCTTGCTTCCAATTTCTAGAATGCACCTTAGATGTTGTGGCGAAAGATTGCACAGTGAAGGGTTTTTTTTGGCTAATACCCATTGATGTGGTGAGAGCCTATTTTGTGTTTAGGGAGCATAGAAGGGACACATCCATTATAGTCTATGGATAGACATTGCCCCGCCTGGGTTGCTCCATACTTCAAGCATTGATTTGACTCGAATATTGTACACACATCTACCAACATTGTCCTTCGATGTTAAACTGTCTGAAACCAACGTCCAATGTCAAACTCCTCGACAATCTCCATGATGAGCTTTGAGATTCGGAAAAGATAGAAACTGTCTGAGGTGTATCGCATATGTGGTGATTCATTGAGATTGACCTGGGAGAGAAATACCCAATCAAACAAGAGAAGCCATTATCACTCAGATAAACCTGTTCAGTAAGACCTTTAAGTCACTCGCCTGTAACAGGCCAGGTTTATTACCAGTGGGACCTTATGCCTCCACCATCAGATGTCTAAGATGCTCTGTGCCATCACTATAGGAAACCTGGAAGGCTTTAATAATGATGATCAAACAATCATATGGACTGTTGGATTTCCATTGAAATCTGGGTGGGGATATGGATAATGGAGCAAGACTGAAAAAAGTTCCATAATCATGCTTTTCCAAACAACATTTTCAACATTCGTGCTCTGATTTGGAACCTGTCGCTTTGTTCCTCGCTGCTGCTCATTATTATCATCATTTCCTTTCTTCAGTCAACCACTCATTAGATCTATTATAATTGGCATTCTTTTAATTTTTTAACGATAAGATTGTTTCTGGATTTAATTTTGTTTGTTTTTCATAGATTTTAATCATAGATTATTGAGTGTGATTTAAAATATTGATATAAAAATGATATAAAGATATACAATTTTATAAACAATCAAAGAGTTCATACATTGTAATTGTTGACAAAGAATTGAGTTTGGTGGTTCTATTCTTAAAGAGAACATTAGTCATAGATGCATTAGTTATAATTCTAGTTATATATGAATCTCAAATTTCTCAGTATTAGTTGCATTAGCATTTGCATTCTTTTCTTAGTTTTTTATGAGCCTTATTCCATTGACTACATGGATTGACTGATATTAAGGAATTCAATAGTGTTCCACTTATTAATAGTTGGTTCTCAAAGGTGTTTTTAAAAACTACTTGTTTCTTAGATGTAAGTATAGACAATCACTACTAAAGGTTAATAGTTTTAGTGGATAGAATTAGGTGTTGATTAAATGTTCTAGGCTATTTTGTAGATGCATTCTCATCCCATGCATTAGAATTTTTAACATATACCTACCAAAATATCCAAACCAATCCTAGTTTCTAATTTTGTGCTGAAAAGTATCAATTGGTCAAAGTTGGCATCACAACAAAAATAGGAAAGTGCTCTTCCCCTTCTTAACATTTGATATTCTCCATCTCTATTTACTCAAATATTTGTTTGTTTTGGTCTCAATTCCATTAGATCTAGGTTTAGCTTTATTTTGTTTTGTTCAATTGTAAGAGCTAATAAAATATAGAAATAAAATGATAAGTCCACAAATGTAGATAATCAAAGATACCAACACATATTATGTGGGATATATTTTATTATTATAAATGATACTTTTATAAATTGCCACCTTCAACCATCTCCTAGAACTCAATAGTTCTACCAAATTGCCAAGTTCCCACAAGCAAGATACTACATGACACTAACATCACTTATTGTAAATAAAAATACTAACACTCTCACACACACATTGATATAAGTTCAACCTTGCACATCTTCTCCATCCACTATATCCATCCACTTATTGTCACTTAAGCATGCAACACAATTATTGTGCACCCATGTGTAATAGTGTCTTGACAATCTATGTATAATTCTTGTGTACAATGTGGCATAGTAACCCCATATATGTTGCACATGAAAATGTGGCCTAATTTTCCACATGAGCCAATTCGATAATATAAGTATGACACATAGAAAATATAAAATGAAGCAAGATATGAGGAAATACTTCCTAAACTAATATTAGAGGAGAGTATTGTGCAAATTTCAGGTATTTACAATTATAGTATGGATAATTACATATAAAATATAAATAAAATCATACCACAAAATATATGTAAATGGTAAAAACTCTTTCAAAAGAAAAACCTTACACTCCAAATCAGCCTAATGTATTATTAAGTTATCTAAATATAATTAAAAAACCTTTTAAACATGAGTATCACCAACTAGAGATATAGAGTAATTGAACAACACATAATAATACCTACAAACTCACTACTCAATACATCCATCTCAAACACACTATAAATACAATATGTAACACACAAAATGATGAGACCAAACCACCCAAAAATGTGGCACCAAAATACCTTGTTAGAAAACTAACACCCAAATCCTAAGAAAAGTTCATAGACTGAAAATATAATTTCCTTCTATTTTTCATAAGTATGCCATTAACCATTCACCAACCCGAGTGTTCTATTTTGGACTCATTATCTCTATTTAAAGATTCCTTATGAAGATGATAACATTCATCATAAGTTGGGAAACAAGTGTAACTCTCTCTTACAACTCTTTTTTATGTCTTGGATATTTTTTATTTCTAATGTAGGAGGAAAAAAAATGGAGGCCATAAATTTTGATCTAGGAGACCATTGAGGTCCATTTATTTTTTAAATTGTAGATATAACACATATCTATACAACAAACCACCATGGATGCGATGTCAAACAACATCTAGAATTTTTTATTTTTCCCAAAACAAAGTCTATAGCCCAAAAATTGAGTTTTTTAATGTTTCATAGTCCATAAATTATATTATTCATATACTTAATAGTAGGAGCAAGGTTGTGACATCCTTCCTAACATTCTCTCACTTTTTAACACCTTATAAGAGAAAAGGGAGTACCAACACATGCATTATTGCTAGAGGCCAGGAGGCCCATAGAATCATGACATCACTTAAAATTTTCTATGCTCATTGACTTCATCAATGCACCTACAACATTGTGCAAAGAGTAAAATCTCTCTAGTATTACCCAAATCCTTTACTATTTCAAAAAATTGGTATTGGACATCAATATGCTTCATCCTCACATGATTGGGTTCTTTGCTAGACATTAACACTCTGATTGTCACATAAA
>VDFB02076785.1:0-17615 GCA_007258455.2 Sequoia sempervirens | reverse complement strand
TCAAATATCAAGAGGTGCCTATGGGTGGGTGAGCAACCCCCAGGTACTTGCATAGCAAAGAACTTGAGCCATTTGATAAAAAAATCTTTCGTCATCCATGTGTGAGGTTGAACAACCATCAATGCTCCTCGCTCATAGTTGGCTATGTAGTTTTGCACTTTTTTTTTCTCTTGAACAAATAAAAACCTGGAAGTTTTTGACCTGCAACATTTACACATGCTAGAATAGTGATCCACTCTTGAATCTTTGGGAGAATGTAACCAACACTTCTCACGCCTTTCATGGAAAGCACCTTCATGTTACCATTTCGGCTAGCTTGCAGCACTATCTCATCATAGTTCCAAATCCTCTACGGTCCATAGTTCCCTCCTGCATATGCCTTCTCCAAAGTGTCATAGAAAACACTTACAACCAGTTGCCTTAGATTTATAACATAGTCTCTATCTTGACCTTGGGCTACTCTCAAGTAGAGATCAGGATGCCTTCTTTTGAATCTTGTCCACCATGGCTTGCCAGGAAGCCCATTCTTGAATGGATTATTCCTTGATTTGCATATTTGGGCCACTTCCATTTTCAAATTGATAATCTCCAAACCTTGGCCAACAACAACCATCTCCTTGCACCATTCGACAATCAATGACTCTTCCTCCTCAGTTAGGATTGTTGGGGGGCCTTTCCTTTTTGTAGTGGTCACACCACCTAGCCAATTAGACAATGTTGAGGTAGGAATACCCCACTTTTTTGTTGCACCTCTAGTTGACTAGCCATAGTCTTCGACATCTTTAAGGGCATGGTCCATGTCAGCGTGGGTCCATTCACGCCTCGGTGCAACCCTTTTGGTTGATACAACTGGGTTAGCTTGTACTACAAATTTGGTTGGTTGTTCCAAAACAATTTCTACCTCCTCCTCACTACTTGGTTCTTCAGTTCCCTGGTGAACATGAATGACAACATCCTCCTCATCGCTATGTGGCAAATGCACACCTCTCTTGTGTGCGGGCATAGTTGTCCAGCTCCGCTTTTGTGGAGGCTTCCTCCTTGAAGATCGCCTCCTATTTGTTTGTGCATTTATCTTCCTCTGTATTGAACCAACACAGTGATTAGTAAACAACATACACTTAATATTGAAAATAATGATACCAACTGAAACAACGAATCCATACATTTACTATTGACTATAATTGAAGAACAAGCTAACCATGCATATAATTGACACAACATTATGATACACATATATATGAACTTGCAACAACAACATGATACAAATATTTATATCTTCAAACAACTTTGCAAGACAATAAAGGGTTTCAAATATTTATATCATACTACTGTTTCAAGTTGGGTTAATGTTTCATAATGTTGTTTGAGATATTCTTTCCATACTGTCAATACAATTGAAGAACAAACAAATCATACATCTAATTAAGTTGAATGTAACCAATGGTGGGTAGGGTAGCTTTGAGCAAGGGGTCCACGTCATTAGCGTCCCAGTCGGGTAATTTTTTTATGCCACATCCCTTGACAGTCGAGCTGACATTATGCAACTTTTATATATGTATGTATATATCTATCTCTACAATATATATATATATATATATATATGTATCTATCTATATATGTATGTATATATCTACCTTATTGATGTTTCAAGTTATTTATGCTCTTTCATTCCATGGTTATAACACAAGTAGGAGTCATATGCTATCATAGTTGGCTATAAGGGAGAGGGGTTGTCAATTACAATCGTTTAAATTGAAGAACAAACACATAGACAAAATGGAGAGGAGCTATGTGTGGGCATAAGAGCTGATTGTGGGTATACATTTGGACATATGACATATGGTGGGTATGGTATGTGAAAGCTTGCTTATACACTGTCAATTTAATTGAAGAACAAACAAAGTAACGGAGGATCTTTTTTTCCCTACAAAGAATGCAGTGAAGTGGTATAAAGTTGATGGCATTTTCCATGAAATTTAGATTCTTGGCATTTTCCAATAGTTTATAAGTCATGGTATTTTCCATGGATTTTATAGCAGTTCTAACTACATGCACTGCAGGGCAAGAGTGTTTTGATGTGACGTAAATATCGACCCCTCTCCCTTACAACTAACTTTGATGATGGTTGAGTCCTACTTATGTTAATACCATTTCTCAAACAACGTAGTAACATAAGTAGGAGCTAGCCATTATGACAGTTGACTGTAAGGGATAGGGGCCGATATTTACAATCACTTTAATTGAACAACAAACAAAGCATACATCTAATTAGGTTCAATGTAAATGAGGACATACATATAGTCACTTTGTAGAGATAGATAAATATTTAATTTGAATGTGAATGAACAAGGTATAAATTGAATGTAGATACCTATATTTGGTGATGAACTGTACAGTAATATATAAATTTGAGTATGCAATATATATATGCAGAGATAGATAGATACCTAATTTGAATGTAAATGAACAAGGTATAAATTGAATGTAGATACCTATATTTGTTGATCAACTGTTTAGTAATATATTAATTTCAGATTGCAAAATAGAAATATACATACCTTGTTAATTTACATTCAAATTAGGTTATCTATCTATCTCTCTTCAAATATATATATATATATATGTTTCCCATAGCCCTATCCATTTTCATGAAACTTACACATTTATCTATATCTGCAATATATATGGCCATATTCATTTTAATGAAACTTACACATATCTCTCTCCCTATATATATGTATATATATATATATTTGTAGAGATAGATAGATACCTAATTTGAAATTAATATATTATTGAACAGTTCATCAACAAATATAAGTATGTACATTCAATTTATACCTTGATTTACATTCAAATTAGGTATCTATCTATCTCTACAAATATATTATATATATATAGCGGGAGAGAAATGCGTAAGTTTCATTAAAATGAATAGGGATATATATATTGCAAATATAGATAAATGTGTAAGTTTCATGAAAATGGATAGGGCTGTGGGAAACATACGTGGATATGTATCATTTTGTGCATCATATATATGTATGGTAATGTTGTATTCGAAAGGGTTGGAAATATTTCTACCATAACAGAGCTTAAAGGGAGACTGGCCGATGACAGCATAAAGGATGGTTATGGAAATGACTTACCGAAAGAGCTGAAGGAGGAGACCGCATCGATCTGGAGGAGGTCATCGTCGCTCAGGAGCATGCAACAAAAAGTGAGAAATTTGAAAATTTTGAATAAACTGTAATGTGTAACTTGCATCCCACAAATGAGGATTGCTTGCATAAATAGGTTTGTTGAATTTGAATTGGTAGCAAGTGGATTAATTTGAATTATAGGAGGGAATTTGATCTGCATTCAATGGATTAATGGTAGAAGTGATAGCTTAATGGGTACGTAGGATTTCTGGTTGGTGATTTGAAGTGATATTAAGTTTGTTTTTGAATTGTAACCAATTTTTTTAAAAAAATTATGATTATTGTTTTTTAAGTGGATTTGTAAATAATAGAGTGATAATTAAGTGTTATAATAAAATTTTGCAATGCATAGTGAGTCTGAGAGTTCGTGTTTTTCAATTTTGCAGGCAAATTCAAAACAAGATTGGTTATTATGGACATCCAGGAATCAGTTGATAGTAAAAAGAATATGAGAAATGGGACATGTTGAAATGTATTTTGTTCAAATATATTTGGAATTAAATCACTTGGCAATGTCTTATATATATGTTAACTCACTTTTAAAGCAAGAAGACTTATATTTTGGTTAATAAAATATTCCTTCACAACAACCTTTTATTGGGAAGGTGGCAAATATTATTTATATTGTGGAAATAAGATTATCATTATGCATTCACTTGATATTGTGAAATAGGCAAATAAATGTCCACTTGCATTCACCCACTCTTGAGAAGGTGGCAACAAAAAAGTCAACCTATGATAGAACATATGTGAATTTAATATGAATCTGTCATATCATATTTGAAAGGAAATTTAAAATTTTTATTGGTATAAATTTAACCCACCGGTGGGCCCAGGCTGTCCATAGCTATACCAGCGATGGGACCCTGTCGCACAATCGGCTCCTCTACCATACATACGATTAGATTTTGATATTGCCTATTAGTTTTGCTCTTTAAAAATCACATGGAAGTATTAAAATACAGCTAAAAATTTCTTTCAGTCATATGTATCACAAGTCTCATGATCTGGAACATAGACAATTATTTGGCCCATCTTTGAAATCTGCCCTGTTCTCCCCACACACCATTGATACAGGCATTTTCTTCTAGTGATTATATGCGGCGTGTCTGCGATTGTGCGTAATCTCCTCAGAATCTACCTTCGATCTCGGTTCATTCCCAATGAAGCGAAAGGCAGAAATTGCTCATGCCGTGAAAGAGAAATCAGCTGGACAGATCTGTAGCGAAGAGGGAGAGACTTATGCTGACGATCTGTCACTCCATGTTCAGGATAAAGGTAAAAGTGTGCATGCAAGCGCCATTGGGGAAGCGCTCTCTCCCAATCTGTTTAGGGTGATGCGTATTGTTCCTGACAAGCAAGATTACAGCTTTGTTGAAAAGGTGCATCTTCCAGAAGATGAAGTTCTAGGACTCTGTAATAAGCTTGTGCCCTCTTCCGCCTCTGCTTACGGAGGTGAGCCCCCGCGGGTTCGTATCAATTTCAGTGCTTTAAATCAAGTATGCTTACCGGCGTTCGGGTTCTATGGAGACAAGAACATGATCATACATATTTTCCGCAAGGAAAGTCTGGTGGATGATTCCGTTCTTGCTGAGATGGAAGGAAGACTGTTTGAACCTGGATTATATGTCAGTCTTCCTGAAAAGGCGAGTAGCATAGTTGTTTTCTACTGGCATGAAGGTGAGCATTTTGAGCAGGCCTCTAGAAGAAACGTGTCTTGCAATTTCATCAGATACCTGGTTGAACTTTGTGATAGCGTATATGTGTGTGTGAAAGGAAGCTACCCTTTTGAAGCTCTGGCTGCGTCTGCAACAAGCGCTAGTTCAAAAGCTACGCGCACACGACGGATTCAAGTCTCCAGTGTGAAGAATTCGGAGAATAATGTGGAGCTCTTGCCTGGTTATAGCTTAAGAATTGACAGAGGAGTGAAGAGTAAGAGATCTCCGCTAAAACTAAGTGCAAATAAGGCAAATGTTAATAATCATGATGGAACAGTGGTGTTCTGTGAAGGGTATCACCACTGTTGTTTCCTGACAACAGAGGAGAGATCTCCAAGGATTTCTAAGAAAAGGGAGGACGTGTCTATGAAAGCTTCTGCATTTCGCATTTCACTTGAAAGATGGTTGGAAGTATCTAATGTTGATTACTCCAGACTGAGTAACGAGCAATTCATAATTCTCCTGGAAAACTGTCGGCTACAAGAGTTCGAGGAGTACTCCAAGTTTAAGAAATCTTTCAAGACGAGCGAGTCAGCCATATGCTCTGAACAATTTAAGGAATTCGAGAGATGTTTTCTCAAAGTGGTTCCAGAATTCTGCCGGCACGTTCTCCTTTTCGTGGGCGTTGAAACAGAACTAGTGAATCCGAACGAGCCGAATTCCTGCTCTGACATGGACATCGACGCCAACAGATTTGAGCAACTGCATCGAGAACTTTCAGTTATTTTAGCAGAGAAGGATAACGTTTGCCATGGAGATCGGAGCATGTTGTTGCTTGGATCAGAAATCAGGTTCGTATCTAGTGACGGTGAGCATGTGATTAGCGTGAAAGTTCGGGCCAAGGAAAGCAGGCAACGCCTTTCATCTCTTATGGACAAGAAGTACATGTCAAATGCTCCAGTCAATGTGCCTGCTCCAGAAAGGTCAAAGGAAAGGCGAAGTTTCTACATCCTAGCACCGCCACTAAAGACTTCCCACTATCAGGTGAGATTGTTAAAATTGTATTCTTTCCTGTTACTGCTAAATCAGGTATTACAAATGAAGTGGAAGGTGAGGTTCATCTTGTCGATAAGAGTGCCTCGTGCTCTGCAATTCGTATTTGGTTAGAAAACATGGTTCCTATTGAATTAAGAAGCCTCGAAAGAAATTTAGTTTTCGCTTCTTTCTTGATGGGCTTTGACCAACGTCTAGGTCTAACATTTACGGAAGACCATTTGTCATTCCAAGACAACCAAAGTCTGCCACCCGAAATCCGAGATCAGTATATTAAATTCTGTAGCGGCCACCTTGCTCAGTCAATCGATGACGAGGCCCTCTTATCTCATGACACCCTCAAAACCGTGTGTTTTCAAGTCTATGAGGACCATGGACGCAAGTTTCAGGAAAACATCAAGGAGTTGTGGAATCGTTTGTTTAAGAAGGGGGGAAATTTGGTCGGCACTCAACTCAGTGAAGCCGAGGATGAGTTTGTACAGGAGTTGAAGAAGAAGATGTCCACGGTAAAGAATGGCAACTCAGTGACCAGGTATATTGAAGAAGTTACCAGTAAAAGATTGTGGTATTTATATTTGTGGCAAGTGGAGCTGAAGTTGAAGGTGTCAAATGAGGAGGAACATCCGTTCCTCATTGTTTATAAAGCTTGTGAAATGACTCCAAAGAGAAAAGACATATCGGACTTTAATAACAACTGGAGGCGTCCAATTGTACCAACATATGAAGAATCAGTAGAGTTAGCAGCCATTAATCCTCACAGTGAAAGATTATTGAAAGTAGTCATCCTCAAGTCGGGAGAGCTGATGGTTTTTATTCATGATTTTACAGATTCCTCCTTGCATCTGTACCGTTGTCCCAGGATTGGTTTCAACACGAATAACATAGGTGGTCCTATTCATACATTCAGGAGTGGATTCGATTTGTTGGCTGTAGATGAAGCTACCAGATCTATGGCCCTCTATCATAAAGAGAGGTCAAAGATTGCAATATATAAGTTTGATGAGTCATGTCGAAAGGTCTATTGGACTGGAGTTGATGTTAATCTGGAATTATATAAGGGGAGCAAGATCATTACATGGATGCATTTAATTCCGGGGAAAATGGAGCTGCTCGTGGTTGATGACACCAACAGAGCAAGGGTGGTTGAAATCCACGAGAGGCCTATGATGAAGGCAAAGCATATTTCTCTTCCTCCGCAACAGCACTCTTTCAGAGCATGCGTTTCTGCTGACGGCTATTTCTTCCTCGTCTTCAGGCAGATGCAACATCAGGGTGAAGATATTGATGTTGAGGGTCCAAGGCATGCAAGTCCTGAAAACAGACTTGAAATTTATGTTTTGGGTGATACCATGAGCCACTTGAAGACAATCCCTTTGACTTCGAATGCACGAGAATGCAGTATATCTGATTTGGAACAACTTGGGGTGAAATTTACGAGCTTCGGATCACAAAGCCAGCTTTTGCTATACAGTCCAGCAGATGATCCTGGTTTTATCTTTTCCCGTGTTCTGAAAACTGCTTTAGCTAGGGAAGTTGTGCAGTTGCAACAACTAGATCAGATTAAAGCCCCTGAAGATGAAACAGAAATTGTTGAGTCGTGCCCCTATTTGGGTTACATATATCACATTTTTGACAAGTTTGCAACAACACCTAAGTTGTTTCCAGATGCTAAGAAATGCATTACATTCAAAGTGGTTCTGGAAAGTAGTAGATCAGATCACTGCAATGGTGAGGGATGTCTCACATATTTAGAAGCACTTATCAGGCAACTTAAGGCTGGAAAAGATAAAGATTTTTCAGGTATGGAGATTCAATTTGAAGTGAATAATGTAGAGAATTGCCCAATTTCAGCTGCAACAGAGCAGCGGAAACATGTGAAAATGGGAATGTGGGTTCGGAAGCTTGTTTGCCTCGTTCCCATCCAAATAGCTCGTGCGGAAAATAATGGATTGGTAGCTCTCAAGGATGGACTTCAAATACCCCCTGATGTTAGTTACAAGGGCAGCGTATCACTTGCTTACTTCATCCGCTTTGGGTTTTATGATGCGGTTCTTAGCAGTTGGAAGGGCAAGATTAAGGTCATATCTTCCATGGGAAAGCAAAGTAGCGGAAAGTCATATTTGTTGAATCATCTATCAGGGTCTCTTCTTGATGTTGCAGGTGGCAGATGCACAGATGGAGTATGGATGACCATTGCAACGGGCGAAGATGGGGGTAATAGCAGGGGAAGCACGTGCTTGTATGTACTCTTAGACTTCGAGGGGCTCGGCAGCTTTGAGAGAAGTGAACAAGAGGATATGCTTCTTTCTGTTCTCAATGCCGCTGTCAGCAACATTACAATATTCAACAAAAAGGTATGTCATTTTTTCCTAAACACTAACTTTTCTAATGTTTTTGTTGAAATCTTGGTCACCCAGATATGGTGCAATAAGTCCAGGGGAGAGGGGACCTCAGTTTATATGAAATATAAACATGAATAACACTTTCATCTACTGTAAACCTTCGTTTGGTATTACAGGATTTTCACTTAGATAAGGATACAGAATCCGCTTTCAGCCGGTTCCAGAATGGGATCAATCTACTGAAGCAGGACAAAAAGTTATTTAAAGGTCTATTTTACATTGCCATCAAGGATGTGGACACATCCGATATAGAAGATCTTATGCAAGAATTTCATCACAAGATTTCCCAAATATGCAGCAAATCGCAAGAGAACTTCATTTTAAAAATGTACGATGGAAAGGTCGAGATTGCTGCTATGGCTCCTTATAATAGATCTGAGTATTATAGAGAGAGCTTGAGAGAGCTAGCAGAAACGGTGGCAGAAAGAATCGATTTTTGCTATGACAGTGGATTCACCTTCTTGAGGGATTTGAAGCTTATTATAGCTCAAATTGCAGCCAAAGACTGGACCTCTATTGACAACAAGCGAGTTGCTGTGGCAGTTGATATTCTTAGGAGAAATCTTATGTCTGCGGTCCACATGGGATGCCTTTCTGTGACAAATACAGATGAAGAATTGAGGGTTTTGGATAATTTCGACACGCAGGAAGAAGTTCCTGATTTTCCTGTTGTTGTCGGGGATTTTTCATGGAACATAAGAGATTCAGGATTGTATCTTTCACCGTGTACAGAGTCAGAAACTCCTGTTACTATAAGAAACGTTTTTTCTCAAATGAGGTCAGAACTGGAGATGGTTTTACCCAGGAATGCTAGCAACGGCGAGGAGTGGCATTCTTTATTCGAGAGCTTCCTGGAGGCACTGGCAGACAGAAGGCATGCCAGAGTTCAACAGTGGATAAGTTCAAACACCACAGATTTCTGTGATAATGATGAGGTGCAAAGGTTGCAGCTAGAGGCTGCTGTAGCTCTTGGCAAAGTAAAGCAAGGCCTATCAGTTTGTGGATGCAAATGTTCTGTTTGCTTCTGGAGGTGTGTGATGGAGAAAGGCCATGATGATCACCATTCTTGCATGGGGAGTCATTCGTGTACAGAAAAATGCAGTTATTGTGCTCGAGAAGGAGACAACTTAAGCTTATGCGAGGATTTAGCAGGGCATGAAGGAAATCACAATTGCAAAAAGAAAGATCATACATGTGGCGAGAGCTGTTATTTATATGAGACGTCTTCAAATTGCAATGAGCGATGTTCTCTGGGACCAGGTCACCCTGGCCAACACAAGTGCAATTCTCCTCAACATATGTGCAGCACAAAATGCTCTCTTCCAAGCTGCAGTAATCCCTGTGCTGTGGCGATTGAATCCAACCATGAAAAACATCAGTGCCATGAGAGATATTGTCAGAGCAAATGCACGATAAATGGGTGCAGCAGGACATGTGGAGTTAAAAATCATTTCCATGATTTGGATCCAAATGCAGAGCATTTGTGTGGAAATGAGCATGCCTGCACCCATAAATGCGAGATGCCGGGAATATGTGAAATCTTCACTGAGCTTGTCAAACAAACCCGGGTTTTTCAGGGCCAAAGGGGAGCTTTTGAGTATGAACTTGTGTCGGAGCAAAATGCCCTGCGCAAGTGCTGTTGCATTCCCATTCCTCCCTTCGAAAGAAATCATCAAGGTCCGCATGTTCACACAAAAAGAGAAGATTCTGTGCACTATTGCGACACCAGATGCCAATCTTGTGGTTACTTCTGCCAGCTCCCAATAGATCACTCAGGCTTGCGATACAGTGCATGGCAATATGAGAAATGCAAGATTCATTTCAGAGGGCGAAGATATTGATATTCAAGACCGCAAGTATAAATGGGGAGAGCTGGGGGAAGCAGAAATGTGTAACATGTATTGCAAGAAACAGGGTCGAGGACATATCCATTTGGTTCTTTGTCCGGGCTCCAGCAAATGCACCGACAACCTCTATGATGGTTCGAGGCACGAAACTGTGGAATATGGACCTGATGTGGATGTTCCCAAAGATGAGATGACTCATGAGACCTACTGGCAATATGTTAGGTTTGTTGATCCATGCCCCGAAGAAGAGAGGGAAGATTTCGACCGATGTATTCACTATTGTAAATCTGAGGAGCATGAAACAGAGTCAGGTACTTTTGATAGATCATACTGCACTGAGAAACTCTGGCATCCACCTATCAAGAGCACCGGGCAGAATTTGAGCTCTGGAGGGTATATAACTGATGATGGCCATCATTTTGGCTGTGATCATTCTACAAATGTCCCTCACCATGCCATATTTATCATTGACAGATCAGGTTCGATGGACTCCTCAGACATTATGCCCACTATGGCAAAGTTCAATAACCATAGTTGTAGGCTTGGATGCGTCTACGAGGCTATTCTGAGGTTTATACAAGCCCGCCTTAGAACAGTTTCTGATGATAGTGTATCAGTGGTTCTATTTGACACTAGTGCAACTGTAGCATTGGAGATGGAAGATTTGGAAGAAGGTGTTGTTGATCGCCTTCTTCCGCATTACCCTGGTGGAGGAACTACCTATTCATCAGGGTTGGATGCTGCAGAGAAAATATTGATGAAAGGAGCTAGACACCACCTTGTGGACGTGAAAAGACCAATAGTTATCTTCCTAAGCGATGGGGGAAACAATAGTGGAGGGGATCCTCTTTATTATGTGGACAAAATGAAAAGAGCAGATCCTAGGATGATACTTCATACAATTTTGTTTGGAAGGGATCTGACAATGAATATCCTGAAGGAAATGGCAAAAAAAGGAGGCGGAACCTTTGATCAAACATTAGATGAGATCCAGTTGGCCCGTAGCTTTGAGAATCTGGCCGAAAGTCTCAAACCCCAAGTTGCAGCGTTGATGTAAAGAGGCATCCCCTGCCTTCTGTGCTTTTTAAAATTCTGTTTTAGGTACCATTTAGCGCGCTTGTGTAATAATCGGTTTAGTTTTGTATATTTCCTATGTTTTGAAATCTGATGCTCTGGTAGCCCCCACTATTAATAAAAATTGCTAACTATGTACTGGTTAAGAGCGGCCATGCCTCATTGCTGCATTAATCTAATGCCTTTTTATCTTATATATTTTTTTCATCTGACAGTAAATTCATAAATGATTTGGTGGCCCTACAAACTTTTTTTTTAATTCTTTAACCAATGTCATTTTAGCCATTCTAAATAAATATTGCAAAATAATTTTTAAAGTAGAGCAAGAAAAAATATTTTTATAGGAGATGACATTTTTATAGTTCGTAAGACCACATTATGAGAAAAGAAATAATTAAGCTACCTAAAAATAGGTCAAAATTGTTTTCTAATTTTAAGATGAAGATAAATAGTGTAGTACATTTTATATTAATTTATGAGTAGAGAAATATATAATTAATATGATCAAATTGTTGAATTCTTTTTTATAAAAACATTTTTATAATATTTTGAAAAAAGTTAAAAAATAAATAAATTAAATTGCAAAACTTGAATCAATTGTATTTCTAGCAATATTAAGAAAGATATAATATAAACATATGTTCTAGCCTTTATAAGAGATTACACCAATATTAACATCTAAAGTGATTTTGAAAGTATAATAATACTTACTATCCACTATGAAACCTCCATATCAAGCACCAAATTACTTGGATAGTTTTTCAAAATCATGAACCAAAATTATGACCCAAAAATGATGACCAAAATTGATGCCCTAAAGTTTAATGCATTCTCTAAAAGGACTCAATATATTGTTTTTAACATATTCTTACATATGTCATAACTTATCATAACATTTCACTTTTTCAAGTTGGGTGGCCCATTACCTCCATTCATAGATGCTCTAAAATGTGTCATGACATGCATCATGATTTGGTCAACAAATCAAGTGAGCAATGTACCTCTCCTTTTACATGTTCTTATAAATGCTATAGAATTGTCATAAGATTTCTACATATTTTACAATGGCATATATGTTAACACATCTCAATGACATTAGATACTCTTATAATTTCTTACACATTATAAATTATATTACACGTAACAAATATTGTTAACTCAAACTAGGATGCCATTTTTTTGAGGGATTAGAAACAATTAATAAATACAAATATCATTAAAAAATATAAATATTAAAATGCAAGGTTTATGGCATTTTCTAACATTCTCACTTGAATTCCATACTAGAGAAAAAGAGAATCGCCATTACATTATAGAGAGTGATTCCATAGTAGCCACTTGTGGGATGAAACACAAAAATGATTTTTGGAGGCTCTTTGAATTAGCATACCTTCAAACTAAGGTCTTTATGTTTCTCTTATCCTTTTTTCCCACCTGATTTTTATGAGAAATTTTACTTCAATGCAAGATTTCGATCACCAAGTAGAGTCACCATGATATTGTATAAGAATTGTAGCTCTCAAAGCAAGCTTTACAAAATTATATGTTTTTAATATTTTATTTAATTACATTTTTTAATGATTAGAGGTCTTCTACTAAACATAAGTGTCTGTTTGATATACATGGAAAATCAAATAACGTGAATTTTCTTTTAAAAAATACATCACATGACCTTTATATTGATGCTCTTATTTCAACAAAGATTATTTTTTGAACATATATACAAAAAAGTTATGCATATTGACACAATATTGCATTGAGATATAACTAATCCAAATTAAAATTAACGAATAAAAAAAATGTAATAAAAATAAAAATATAGATGCCCTATATGTTAGTATTAGTTATCCATATTTAAAATTATGAAATTATCTTATTTCTAAAAAACTGAAGCACTACAGAATAATATCACTCATTAAAAATACCATACAATATAAAAATAAGTTATTAAAAAATCTTTAAAAATTATATATTATTTTTTAAACTAAAATATATTTACAATATAGACAAAATCTCAAAAAATATTAGTTCACATTATCATTATAAATAATAGAAAATATGATTTTAACTAAAATTCTTATCTCAATGTCTCATTTAGACTAAAAAGTTGGGCATACTATTTGCTTACCTCATGTCTCATTTAGACTAAAAAGTTGGGCATACTATAGTAAGATCACCTCAAACTAATTATTGAGGGCTAAGAGGTCCATAGACATTGCACCGCCTAATTTTTTTGGTACTCACTATCTTCAACAATACATCTATAAGATTCACCAAAATGTTAATCTTTTCAAGAACCACATTCTCAGATCCTCCACCATGTCATGAAAAATGGTACCGCATATTTATGTGCTTAATTCATGCATGAAGAGTCAAGTTCTTTCCCAAGCTAATGAGACTCTTATTGTCATATACAATTGTCTCAATTGCTTTGTGACTCAACCCAACACTTGAAAACAATCTCAATAAGCTAGATGACCTTTTTTATAGGCATGGGTAGTTTCCATGTGCTCCTTTTTATCATGGGAAAAGTGATCATAAACTACTATGTCTTTTATTCATTTGATTGCACCACCATATATATGTTAAACAAATAATCAATAATAAATTTCTTTGTTGACATCTCTTACCTAATTTGATTCCACAAACCTAAGATGAATATCAACCAAGTGATATAGGCCCTCTAAGGAAATAACTCCTTGATAAAATATATAGTAATATAATATGCCCCATAAATATTTGAATATACTCTTCATTGTTGCTTAATGATCTCAACAGGATTAATAATCAAGATTTGATAACAGAGCAGGTTTTCACTAGACTGGCTCATATCAGATGATTACCGCATAGAGAGGCATGCGCCTGGGCGTCTCTATCCGCAATCATCCTGATGATGGATAATGAGTATGATCCGAAACGTTGATGAAGAAAAATTGCACACACTTTTATCCAAAAATCTTGATTACTAATGATCATAGATTGTGGAAACAAAATGTTATTAAAAGGATTAACATTTTCCATTGTTTGATTAATGTTTTTGTGGATGCCAAATTTGCAAATGGTTAAAATCCTAACACATGAAGCATGATTAGAATTTAAAAAAAAAAGCAAATATTCAACATCAATATGAGATAAATCAACATGCTTAATGATGCAATCAAAACAACAAAGGATTAGATAAACTAATTGAAAGCATACAACAAAACATGAAGTAAATCATATCTCATATTAGATTGGTGCTTCTATGGAAAGAAGCCCTTTCCCAATCCTTGCTAAACTCCATGATATGTTGATATGAAACTGCTTTGAAGATGATATGAGCTGGACAAAATCAGTTCTCAATTGAAGAGAGTGACTTTGCATGAGATTCTGGAGGATTTGTTGAAGAATGAAGCTTTCATTTATAGATTTTCACATTGGAAGAGAGCTCAAAATAGAGCAATGTGGGATATTGATTTGACCAATGAGATGAAGCTATTTGTCAACTTATGATAGGTTGAGGAATGAGCACATTTTGGTCAATGTGCCAAAGAGGGGGAGATTCAAATTTGAATTTGAGAGTTAAATGCTGAGTTTGACCTTGTGCAATACACATGTAAGAGACATGTAAGGCCTCATAAATGCTTTGTTGGATATACATGTCAACTTGTTTTTGAATTCAAATTTGAGGGAATATTCCTCAAAGATGCCATGTTGATGGAAAATGATGAATTAATAAATCAATAAATTGATTTATTTGTGCAAGTGGGAAAAGTTAGAGGATGTGATGGGTGACTAGATTAGGTTAATCAGGATTAGATTAACTTAGACGATGATTAGATGCTTTGACCCATTTGACTAAGATTTAGGGATTTAAATCAAATCAAAGGGAGATGAAAGGTGATAAAGATTTAGTTAAATAAATATTTGATTTATTTAGCTAAGGGGGATAATGATAGAATCAAATTAAGTAAAGTTAATTTATTTAATTTTAAATGGACGATCCTTAGAGATTAAATCAATTAAACTTGGTTTATTTAATTGATGGGCGAATATGAACTAATTAAATGCATGATGTCAATTTCATGTGTCTACATTTTCCCCCTCTTTGAATCAATGTACTTGTTGCGTTGGTTCAAAGAATAAACTTGCCGCAATCAAAATTCAAAAAATTTATGATTTTTTCGGATGCCCCAGCGGAAAGAAGTACATTGGTACATTGCCCCCTCAAGAGATAGAGCAAAGACCAATGAGGTCAACTTTGCAATAAAGAGTGTCCAAAATGATGGTTATGATGGATGACAAATGAGATGGTTGAGATGGATGATGTATATGCTATGATTATGCAATGATGTTTATGCAGATGCTTAGACTATCAGATCCATATTATGATGATGACATGTGAAATGATGTGCATAATGCTGATTTTGATTTGTGGATGTAGATGGATGCATTGGTGATGATGATTAACTATTCGACGTGATAAAAGCAAGAGAAGAATGAGAAGGATGATGAAAGAGGATCCATGTCCATGATCCGATGGAAACTTTATTAGATGATGATGATAGATGGATGATTTGTTTATCAAGGATTGGGATTTTAAAAGGGTCACTTACCTTATGTTTGATAACACGCATAAGTATGACGCATCAAGGTATAAAGGACCAGGATGGAATTGTACTTAGTATGATGGACTTTGACTAATGTATCAGACATAGGGAGGATATTGTTCACACTTGACATACGAAACCTTTGCTAGGACGTACTCTAAAAGCAAGTATTCACAAGTTATTTTACAGAACGCTCAAACAAGCACACAACAAACAAAAAGATAATGATTGTTGCCTCATCTCCTATCTCTCTAAATCCTTCCGTTGGATATCATCAAGAGGTCCTGAATGATAAAATAAGATAACCAAAAGAAGACTGTTAAACAAGCCAATGTTCTTTATATCCTAGCCAAAGGGATGTGTTTTGATAGGATAAGAATCCAAAGTGATCCAAATGATGCCCATTGTCGTAACGTATATATCCTAGACATGCATTGTATAGGATGATGATGGTTTGATAAGTTGATTGATAGGCTATTGATATAAAGTTGATTGATGTTTGAAAATGATCAAGAGTTTGATTTTGCATTTAAAAGTTTGTTGTTTTGATTTTGATTTTGTGTTTGAAGCTTGCTTTAGCTGATTGTTGTGGTTGTTTTCTATTTGTTTGCTAAAGGATGCGCGATATCAGTTTATTATGGATGATTGATTATTATGTGAAAGTAGATGATATTTATGGGTTTTTTCAAATATTTGGATGTTTTTGATGTTTTTGAAATGTTTTGAGGTTGTTTTTGGTATTTTCAAGATGTTTTACAACAACGAATTTTTTGATTTTTCAATGCTTTTTGGGGTTTCTGAGATTTTATGAATGTTTTTGGATTTTGTGTTATTTGAATGTTTTTGGATTTTTATGTTTTGGATATTTTTTGGATTTTTTGATGTTTTGGATGTTTTTGGATTTTTCGCACGATTTTGACGATTTCAATAAGGATGTGTGTGAGGATATCAGTTCTCTGTTTGGGATTTTGTTGAAGACCAAGCTAATGTGGATTGATCAAATCAATGGATTGATGATGATGATATCATTGTTGAGGATACACAACAATGCAAGAATTTGATTGATCAGGATTGATGATGATAACATTGTTGAGGATGTACAACAATGCAAGGATTGATTAATCAGGATTGATGATGATAACATTGTTGAGGATGCACAACAATGCAAGGATAGTGTTAAGCAATACAATGATTGGGAAGGATATCCCAAGATTATTGATTGATTGGATTCGATTGATCAGGATTGTTGAAGCTTGGTTTGGAACAAAATTGTTTCGAATGATTTGATGTGACTTTTGAAGTACAACTTAGATGTAACTGATATTGATTGTTTGGATCGATGTTTGATGAAAGATAAAGACTGATAAGGAATGTCTTCTCGTCAAAATATGCCATGGGCTAGTAATTTGGAATTTTTCTCACAAGTAGTTTGACCAATTTGATTTCACATTTTCCAATGTTCGGATCACCACATAAGTTGGAGGATATAGATCAAGATTTATTCTTGAAACAAGATGTACATATCTACCCCCAATGTCTAGCAGTGTATGGAATGCTATGAATGGATGCCTAGATGGTAAGAACACAAAGGATGCCAAGGATTATCTTGCGATAAGATAAGGTGTTTGGATAAAGAATATGCTCATTTGGATAATGCTTCATGAATGCTCAGATAACGTTGGATAGGATAGGATCAATGAAAATGACCCATGTCAAGATGTTTACCATAAGCAAGCGTAAATTATGCACCGAAGTTTCATCAAGATCACGATAACTTGGATGATGGATG